>QJPP01004302.1:0-51020 GCA_003996215.1 Jaltomata sinuosa
TCTCGTAAATCTAATAGATTTACCAAAGATCGGTCAGGAAGAGACCTTTCTAAAGTCGAGTGTTATAAGTGTGGAAAGCGAGGGTATATTGCTCCAAATTGCAAGCTGAATAAACTCAAAGCCTTAGAACTTGATGCAGAACTGCATGATAAGGTTTATAAAATGTTATCTACTTCCGGTTCTGATGATGACTATGAATCAAATTCAGAAGCAGGTTTAGATATTGATCTTATTGATTTATCTGACCATAAAGAACAGGCTGATAGCTCGTGTGCCACTTGCAAAGGTAATACATGCAATTGTGAAGAAGATGAAGTTTATAAATTGCAATCACAATTTCAAGATTTCAATCTTAAAACTTTCACTTCTGATAATATTATTGAACTGTTAAAGGAAGTTACTGATAACAAACTTCGAGAAAAGATTATTAACCTTGCCACTGCTAATGATAATAATTCTAGAACTTCAAAACCCCTTGTTGATAACAAGAAAAATAATTTTGAATATTATGCTCCTTATTCATTAAAGGAAGTTGATAACCGTTTAATTATAAAAAATAAGAACGCTTTTGTTGAAAGAGATGCTTCTTTCGATGATCTAAAGGAAGAGGTTGAAAACCTCAAGAGAGAAATAAAAGCTCTCAGACATAACCAGGCTATTTGCGACCAACGGATTTCTCAGATTGAGAATAATTTTCATATCAGTCCGAATCAAGTCAGTACTTCAAAAGGTAAAGAGGTTTACCATGATGAGCCTCCCCCGATTGACCCTGAAAATACCATGTTTTTAGGAATGATGCAGGTTGTCACTGCCTATAAATGGTATGTTAAATGCACTATTTTAATTAATAATAGTTTCTCTATCACTAACGTTGCTATGATCGACAGCGGTGCAGATGTTAGCTGAATTCAAGAGGGTCTTGTCCCCTCGAAATATTTTCAAAAAACTATGCATATGGTCAAATCCGCATCAGGACATGCTTTAGACATAAAGTATAAGCTGTCTAATACAAAAATCTGCGAGAATAAGGTTTGCATTCCTCATTTCTTCTTTCTGGTAAAGAATCAGTTGCATCCTCCAATTATACTTGGAACGCCTTTTGTAAATGCAATCTATCCTTTTACTCATATTGATTCAAAAGGATTTTCAGCTTCATACAAAAACGATAAAATAAGTTATACTTTTATCACTGAGCCATTAACTCGTGAGATTAATGCTTTAATTGATATAAACAAAAGCATGTGGATTCATTACAATATGAACTCTTTAGCATGAATATATTTGAGTCTCTCAAATCTGCTAAAATACAGGAAAAAATTAAAATAATTTCCGAACAGATCGCTATTGATATTTGCGCAGATCACCCCAGTGCCTTTTGGAATCGCAAAAAGCACATTGTAACTCTTCCATATGAGGAAGATTTTTCTGAGGATAATATCCCAACCAAGTCTCGTTCCTGCCAAATGAATTCTGAATTAGTAGAATTCTGCAAAAGGGAAATTAATAGTCTGGCACAAAAGGGTTTAATAAAGCCATCCAAATCTCCTTGGTCGTGCACAACATTCTATGTCAATAATGTTGCAAAAAAAGAGCGCGGCGCTCCCAGGTTAGTAATAAATTACAAGCTTTTAAACAAATGTTTGAAATGGGTAAGGTATCCTATTCCCAATAAAAGAGACTTACTATCAAGATTATACGACGCCAATATATTTTTAAAATTTGATTTAAAATCAGGTTATTGGCAGATTCAGATATTTAAAGAGCATACTTATAGGACTGCCTTTAATGTTCCTTTTGGGCAATACGAGTGGAACGTCATGCCATTCGGTTTTAAAAATGCCCCATCAGAATTTCAAAAAATTATGAATGACATCTTTAATCCATATATGAATTTTATTATTGTTTATATTGACGATATTCTGGTGTTTTCTAAAACCCTTGAAATGCATATTAAGCAACTTGATATCTTCAAGAAAATTGTTATACAAAACGGTTTGGTAATATCTAAACCAAAAATGAGTTTGTTTCAAAGTGAAGTTCGTTTTCTAGGACATCTAATCTGTCAGGGAAAGGTCACTCCCATACAAAGGGCTATTGACTTTGCATCCAAGTTTCCTGACATTATCACTGATAAAACACAGTTGCAAAGGTTCTTGAGAAGTTTAAACTACATTTCCCCATTTTATAAAAACCTTTCTCGCGATTTAGCCCCATTATATGACAGGCTAAAGAAAGATTATAAATCGTCGTGGACTAATAGTCACACTACCTTGGTAAAGAATATCAAACTTCGTGTTCAATCTTTACCGTGTTTAACTCTGGCTAACCCTGCTTGACAGAAAATTATTGAGACAGATGCGTCCAATATTGGTTATGGCGGGATATTGAAACAAATTAATCCTAATGACAAAAATGAGTATCTTATAAGATTTCATTCAGGCAAGTGGACAGAGGCCCAGAAAAAATATGCTACTGTGGCCCATGAAATGCTTACTATTGTTAAGTGTGTCCTTAAATTCCAGGATGATTTGTATAATCAAAAGTTTTTAATAAAAACTGATGCTCAATCGGTCAAATATATGTTTGACAAAGATTTTAAGCATGATACTTCTAAGCTTATATTTGCAAGATGGCAGGCTCAACTAGCCCCATTTGATTTTGATATTAATTATAAGAAGAAAATTGATAATTCTTTACCAGACTTCTTATCCAGGGAATATATTAAATAAAATGTTTTACGAATCTTTCTTTGAAGAAAAAACCTTGATTTCCATTTTAAAGGTGATTGTATTACCTAAAGATCTAAAAGAACTCATTGTTAAAATTATCATGGATGATTTAATAAGAGAAGATTTCTTTATTCATGACTACTCAGAAGTAGTCCAAAAAGATTTAACGAACTATTATTCAGAATGATCAATCTGTTTTCTTGCAGGATGGACCCGCCTTGGAAACAGGTTCGAGGAAGAGGAAGGGGAAGATCCGCCCCGGGAAGATCTTCTTCCCACTCCAGTTCTCAGGGATCGTCATATCGATCAAATTACCCGGTTATACAAATGGGTAATAAAAACTTGGTCAATAAGAAGATTTCTTATCCAGGTGAATCATCATCTACTGCTCCTGAGAAAATCATTAGTTTGGAAGATATTCCAAAGGACAGCCCGTTATTCGAGCATATGCAGGAATTTCTACATGCAAAAAAGCAAAAAGATACTTTTGCTTCTATTATTAAAGAGGATAATGATAATATCATATCCTATGAGAAACTTCAGAAAAAGGAAATTATATTTCTTTTAGAAAATTCTGATATTCAGAGAAAAAATGAACCATGGAAAATATTCCGGAGGTACTTGATAAAGGGTTTATATTACCCGAGAGAGTCATATAAGACTTGGTCATATTATGAAACAATATTGACACATACTGGAAGTGCCGAGATTCAGCACTTTGCTCCTGTAGGCTATGGCCCTGAAGAGAATGTTTATAACTTCTCAAAAATTATTATCAAGCAGATTATATCTGCTGAAGAATGGGGATGTCAACCATGAAAGAAAGGCAGATAAGCCTCAAGACTGTTGTTATGAACTTTACTTATTGGGATTATATCCAATCCTTTAGTAAAGTATTTTTTTATAATAATGAAAAACAAAAGCATACATGGTTTATAAAAATCCGTGCAAAAGTGTTTGCAGAACCAATCCCAAATTGGTTCATTGATTGGTGGTCATACCACGGTCTGACGGTTCAAATTTTACCAGAACAATTCTCTCAGTTATACAAAGAATGGACAAAGGTATCTCCTTGTCTCAACGAGTTATACCATGCAGATCATATCTGCTGGCTAGAGAAGATTGATCAAATATATTTCTTCATAGAGTTCTCGATACCCTGGATCCATAAATGGACTCCTGAGGTAGGATTCACAGAGGAAAATATTCCCTGCCTTTACCGAGTATATTATAATAACTTCTGGGAAAAATTGTTAAGAAAAGATCCCAGGTCCAAGCAGTTAAATGGACAAGAACTTATTGATACGATGATTGACATCATTAATATTTATAAAGAGCTTCCCAAAAAAGGAATTAGTGTTGATAGTCCCTCAGTTAGGCATATTGCCCGAAAAATCTCCACTCAAGATGGAGATAAGGAAGCTATGATCAATGAGTATCTCGAAGAAGTGAAAAAGAATTTACTTCAGAACATCACTCAGATTGATAAATCTGATACTTCAATGCGGAGCGAAACCAGTAACGAGGAAGCACAACGCACTGAAGAAGACATTATGTTGTCTACAGAAGACCTAAAGGAAGCAAAAGATTTGTTGCAATCATTAAAAGCCATGGAGAAAAAAACGTGGCAAAGAGAAAGTCTAAAAGCAACGGAGTACAGAAAATAGGCTGTCACCATCCGTGCTTTACAGTATATACACTGTTTAAACAGTAAATTGTTTGTGTAATGAATTTTTATTCTTTTTATTTTCAAGATCAAAAAGATCTATATAATATGGTATAGGGGCCTGATATTCTTAGGCTTAAATACTTATTTATTGTTTTATCGAAATTATATTCTCTTATAGCTTAACTATTTATTCTTGTCTACAAATACAAAGATTTAGACATTCTTTATATTTCTAAAAAGGTTAAATAAAGGTTTGTAATAGAACTGTCAATTTTTTGATTTTACTACTTTATTCTGCACAATTTTGTGATTCAAGCTATCACTATTGTAAGATAAAAACTATTTTTTTTTGTGATTATTAATATTTTATTATTAAAAATATTACTGTACAACTCAATTAAAAAAAAAGTTAAAACTGAACTCTATTAGAACATATTTGGTATGGAATAACTATCATACTCAATTACCAATCCATTTCATGGACATAAAATCTAACTAAACAGGATATCTATTAAACTGTATAACACATTATTATAGTTTAGCATGTATGTTATTTTTCACAATCATTTCTTGTGTGATCTTCTTACTATGACAACTTCATTTCTAATTCTAATTCTTAAAGATTATAGTCAAACCTCAATATTGTAGTAGTAAGAATCACTTTGTAATTTGTAAATTTTTTATTTTTTTGTCTTTTTTTATTTCACACCGTTGAACTTCTTCGATTCATGACATAGATCATCTTAGTATTTTTAGTTACTGTAATAATTTATTTTAAATATTATTAGTCACTAAACGCTGAAAAATAGATGATTTATGCTCTTCAATTCATTTTAACACAGTGAAAAATCAGGGTATGTATGCATTCCTCAACTTATCAATCAACCTTTAGTATAAAACACGTCATGTAATGTTAGGAAAAGAATGAAAATTCATTTAGAAAATTTGAAATTGTTATATTACTTTCTTTCAAGATATTTTACATTAATTTCTCACTAGCTTATAATAGTTTTCTTAATAAAAAAAGTTAAACATTTGAATCATATCCAATTCACACTACCATATCTTTTCTATATATTTTTAAGTCTCTTCTAGATGATCCACTATGTTTGCTTAAGCTTTTTTTCATAATAAAATATTATTATCATATTAACAGAGGCGAATTCAGGATTTCAAGAAGATGGGTGCACCATTGCTTTAAAGATAAGATCTAAAATTTTATAATAATAATAACTTGGCGAGCAAAAGATAATAAATTATATTATCACAAAAAAATATCATCAGTTTACAATTGTACTCGACGAGACTTCATATTTTGAACCGATCTATAATAGCATCATTACTTACGGTTGCAAATATCTTACGCTCTATCTTACAAACTAAACAACCATTCAACAATTCTTCACCAGTACTATTACGTAGATCATTTTTGATGAGCTTCATTGAGGAGAATGCTCTTTCCACACTTGCAGTAGCAACAGACAAAATCAATATCAGCTTTATAAGTAAATAAACAAGAGACCAAGTTCGAGAACCACAAATTCATAATAAAGAAGAGGAATCACACCCCTTTCACATTAAAAAAATAAGGGAATCACACCCTTCAAAATTAATAATAAAATAAAGGAACTCATTCCTTTCAACTTGAATTAAAAATAAAATGAAATCTTACTAATATCAAATTCATCCGCAAAATATATAAGTCTGAGATAATCAAATTATTAGCTCTTGATGATTTTTGTTATAAGTAATGACAAGAAATTATTTTTTTATCAAAACCCTAAAATTAAAGTCATGTATTTAACAAAATTTTGATTTTGTTAGTTTGTTTACAAGGAAGAGAAATCATGAACTAAAATGATTTTTACCTTGAGTCTTGACAATGATGATTTCTCTAGATTCTCAATGGCTTGAAGAGTTGAAGTTGGAGCTTCTTTGTGTGAAAAATAAAATAAAATTCTGAAGAAAAAATAAAAAATATTGGTGGGGAAATGAAAAAAAACGCTTTGACTTTAGAGCTTAAGGTTTAGTTTTTTTTTTTAAAAAAATGTGTTTTTAATTTAAAGAACAAAAAGAAGCGAAATTAAATTGCTGACACGCCTGGCTGGGATCGAACTGAAGACCTCCACATCCCAAACAGGCCCTCAGACAAGTGAACCATCTGGTCATTTTAAGCATGAATTCCTTTAGCTAATATTTAATATATTCTTTAAAAATTATACAAGTAATATACCGAGTTTAGTCGAATGATCACGGATTTTCGTGACTCAATTTTAACATATAAATTCGCCCCTGCATATTAAATGTGCACCCATTAAATTCACTAAGTATCTTTCTTTCTACTCAAATTTTATAACAATTTGCCCAATAAAATTTTATTTTGGATATGAAAATTAAGTATATTTAGTTCACCAATAATTTAAGATAAACAAAGTCTTTCTTAATCAATAAATAATTTTTTTTATACAACAACATTACCAATTCAAAAAAAAAATTTGCAATCATTTTTTAGATTTTTTTGAGTAAGAAAAAAAGTTGTGATTAGTAAATTTGAATAGAAAACAAAATTACTTATAAGAGTTGTAATCCGTCTGTATAAAAAAAAACTTAGAAATTCATGATATCATTTTTTAAAATATCTCTTTTCAATAAAAATTAACATTATATTATAAATAATCTTTTAGTGTTCAATGAAATTTCAAAGACAGTTCATTCTTATGCATGTTAATGAGCTTCAATATTTGTTCTTGTACATTTGAATTTATTTCTCCAAAATAAATAGAGAATTTTTGGATATTAGCATATAGGCCAGATGCTAGTGAGAACTAGGTAAAGCATTGAAGCATTAATTGCATAAATTAAAAATCACTTTACTAAATAAAAGCAAATCATCTGCAGAATTCAATTGCATAATTTTCAACTTTGAGCATCTAGGATGATGCTGAAAATTATTATCTAAATACAAATTTATTAAATATTTTATGTTTATAAAAATAAATATTATAACATAGGGTCACATTGCCTCAAAAAAAAAATTCTAGCATCAAAAGGAAGAAAAGATACCTCATTTATCACTATCAAATAAGACACAATAAAAATATAATTTCTGATCAACTTTAAAAATAAATTAAAACAAGTAAATTATAAGCTTTCTGAAAGTTAAATTTCAACATACATTTAGGCGATAGATCCTTTTTTGAATATTCTTTAATCAGTTCATGACTCAAAATTGTATCGTCAGATGTAATTCTTTTAGGTTTAAAAATAAATTAGTTATTATCAATAATGTCATTTATAACAATACTGAACTTCTTAGTGATGATCTTGAATATAATTTTATATAAAATATTATAACAAGATATATGTCTATATTCCTTAATAGTAATACGATATTTTAACTTAAAAATTAATGTAATAACAATGCAATTGTAGTTTATTGATTTTGACATGATCCTGTTCTTGAAACTCTCAGTTCTATTAATACAATTTTTTAGGGTATATTTGAAAAGTCACCTGGTAATTGAAATTATTGTAATTACTAGAGTAGTAATTATCAGCCTAGTATTACACAACCTAGTAATTATGATAACCTATTTGTTTGTCATAATGTAATTACAGTGTAATTACAAGTGTATTGTTTGAAAAATAAGAAACAAGGAAATGAAATATAAATAATGTAATAATTTTTTTAAAAAATATATTAGAATAATTAAATAAAATTAAAATAATAATAAAAAAAATTAAAATGAAAGGAAATAAAAATAAAAATAAAAGGAAGAAATTAAAACGTAATCTTGTAATTACACCATATAATTACCAACAATTCACAGCTCTCCCCCCTGAGAATTGGAGAATGTAATTACCTCCTGCCAATTACACTCAATTACCTGCTAATCAAGTAATTACCTGACCAATCAAACAGGCCAAACAGTGTAATTGCACCAATTACACTGAATTCAATTCCTAGGGTGGCTTTCCAAAGAGATCCTTAATAATATTTAATAGTAAACTTAATCGCGCTTCGCGCGGTTATAAAACACCTCGTTAAATTTTTTTAAAAATATCGAGGGCTTAAAATATTCTACAAAGAGTCTTAATTCATATTTTATTATTACTACTTAAATTTTATGATTTTTGTAATTTTAAATCGTCTAAGAGTTCTTGATCATCTGAAAATATTTTTTATATTGGTGAAGTATTCTTTTTATCTTTGTTAAAAAGATAGTCTGATTTAGTAAGATTAAACTCTCAATGTGCATATGTATATATGTGTGTGTGTGTGTGAGAGAGAGACCGAGAGAGTATATATAATATATCAATCCTGCCTTTTTAGGAAGAGACCGCTAAAGAACACCTTTCAGCCATAATGCTTCCATGGATGGGCGGCGTGCTCCATTCTTAGTATAAGTTTTCACAAGAATATATGATTTTTCATTTATTTTTTAGGTATATATTTGCATTATCGAGTTTCTTAAAAGAAAATAAATAATTCTTTTTTCATATTGCAAAAAATAATAATATTATGGACCTTTCATGTTTATGTATAAGTATTTTTTTTATTTTTTTATTTGTAATTCATGTTTATGTATCCGACTTAGTCACAATTTTAGCATTTTTATGGAATCTAAAGTAAATGAAAGGAAGAACCAATAATTTGCTCATTTTTTCTTGAACCATATGTTTGATAATCAAAATTATATGTATCATATTTACTACATCTAATGTGTGTCTGTATGTGTGTATATATATAACATTATGCATTGAATAGATGATGTGACATCTCTTTTATTGAGCTTTGCACAGTTATAAAAAATATTAGTAAATTTAGATATAATTTATCTATAGATTTGATCGTGATAAAAGAAACAAAAGAATCAACTGTAAAAATAAGAAAATTATAAAATCACAATATAGATATTTTAGTTAATTTGGAGCTTAAAAGAATTATATATTTTTATTGTCAAAAGTTTTTTTTTTTTTTAAATGAAAAGAATAATTTATTTAAAAATATATATATATTATGAGATTAATATTATATTATTTTAATTTAATATAGTTTAAATACATGTATTTAAGGATTTATATTTTTTCCTTGCTTTCATTAAATGATAAAATTCCTGTTCAAACAATCTTTCTTCTATTTCATTTTCTTTTTGATAATTTATCCTTTCATAGTCCTTATTTTTCCTTTTATTTTTCATATTATCTAAATTTAAAAAAAATCTAAACAAATATCCCTATTGTTAATTTCGCCTCTATCCTCTATTGTTATATTTGTTTTATATCTTTTTATTGTTTTTTTTCTTTATTTTCTCTTTTCCTTCTTTTTTTAAGTAGATTTTTGTGGCCTTGGGGGCCGTTTTATTAATAATCAGAAATCAAAAACAAGTAAAAGAGGTCTGGCCATGGCCCAAGTTAAGCAAAAGCAAAAAATAACAAAGCTAATTTAAATTGAATCAGGCTAAGCCCAATTTCTAAAATGCACCGCCTCTTTGTATAAGTCTCTTCCAGCATACTCTTTGCTTCATTCTTCCAAGTACTGTCTGTTCTTCTTCCCAAGAAAATACTCCCAACTGGTTCCCATCGGAACCTTCGTTTCCGCCGCCTTCTTCTGTGGATAATCGAAGCTTTGGTGCCTGATAGATGTGGTGTGACCTTCCTCACACAAGATCCTTCATCGTTCCGAGGTATGGGTTGTTCCTTGCTTCTTTGGTTTCCTGTTGTTTCATCTTCCTCACCTCTAGCTATCTTGTCAGGTGTTTGGGGTAGTTCCACTCTCAGGTGGACTTTGTGGAGGTGCCCGTCTGGAGTTCGCAGCTCTTCCCTCTGTAAGCTTCTTCTTTTCTTCCTCTTGTTTTTGTTTGGTTCCTTGCTTACCATTGTCCGGTCTTTTTCAGTTCTGTGCATTGTCTCAGAAGATGGACTATGGCTGACCTCCGCTCTTGCAAGTTAGATCTGACGACACCGGACCCCTTAGCTTTTGGTGAAAGTTTTTGTGTGGTAACATAGATTAGCCAGTGTAGGTTAGAAACTTTTTTGCCCCCTGTGGTAGGTGAGCATTATTGTAATTATTTTCGCTGCTACTCCTAAGCTTCCTTTCCATTTTCAGACTTTGTTGCATGTTGTTAATGACTGGTGATTCTCTTTTTGCTTAATCTTATTGCTGGTATCTGTGCTTTCTCCATGTTCAGTATTTTTCTTCCCATTGATGGTAGTTCACTGAAACTGTGGTATTTGACTAGCTCCTGTTGTATTGTTGCCTGATTTGTCATGTAGTCTGCTACTTAGTTCCCTTCCCTGAAAATGTGTTGAATGCTTACCCCCTGAGTCTTCACTTGCTCCTTTATGTTGTCCACTATATCTGCTATTTTCCATGGTACCTTCCAGACTTCTTTGACAATATTTGTCATAGTGAGAGAGTCTGTTTCCAGAACAAAGTTCTGTATCCCCACATCAATGCTATGTCTCAGTGCTTGTTGTATTGCTATGGCTTCTGCCTCTATGTTGGTAGTTGTACCAATGTATCCAGCCTCAGCATGTAGTAGTTCCCCATCATGATTCCTTAGGACTAGTCCATATGAGCTGTGGCCAGGGTTACCCTTACTTTCCCCATCTGTGTTGTATTTGAGTCTGCCCTGGTCTGGTGGCCTCCAAGTTACCAGATGGTGGTATATCTTGCTTTTGTGCTTGCCAATGTCATCAAGTACATGTTTCCATTCCTTTCCTGTTCTTCTTGCACTTGGGAAGAGGAGTTGCACCAACTGATTTACTGCAGTGTGAATATGCTACACCATGTGATTGAAATCAATGTGCTTTTCATGTCTTATACTGTTCCTCCTCTTCCATAATTCTCACATGATCAAGGCTTAGCATGGTACACCTTCTGTAGTTTTCTGTTGCCACCTCCATACCACCATGTCATAATTACTTGGTGTAATTGTAGTCCTTCCATGTCAATACCTGCATAATTAGCAAATAACTTCCATAGCTTTTGGGCTATGGGAGCTGTTAGAAAAAGATGTATCATTGTTTCCTCATTCCAACTATCACAGCACAAACACCTTGATACTATAGGAATTCTCATCCTTTTCAGGTTGTCTTCTATGGGTATTCTGCCTCTCCATACTCTCCATAAGAAGAAATTTATCTTGAAAGGAATTCCTTTTGGCCCATAGCATCCTATAACTTTCCTGTTCCTCCTTCTTGTTTTGAACCATTTCCCAAGAAGATTTTACAGTGAATTTGCCATTGGTTGTTCCCATCCACCATGGTTTATCCATGCTTTCCTCTGTGAGTTTAGAACTGATGCTTTCCTTTATGTGGCTTACCATCTCCTCTGATAGGTATGTGAGCAGTTTCTCTGTGTCGCATTCTCCCTCCTTGATGAAATCTTTCACCTCCAGTTCTTCCTCCCCTTGTCTATCCTCCTCCACATAGTATAAGGCTCCTTATCTTGTCTAGTTATCAAACCAAAAGCTTGAATTTCCAGCTTTGACCTGCCACCATATGTTGTGTCCCACCTCCTCCCTAATCCTCACTATTTTTCTCCATACATGTGAGGTACCTGAGCCTTGTGCCAGTAAGGGGTGCCATTTCTTGCAATATTTGTTCCACAAGAAGGAGCTCCACAAGGAGTTTGTGGAGGTTCTAAAATTCCACCAAAGTTTTGCAAAGAGGGCATCATTTACACGGTGTAGAGATCTGAAACCCACTCCACATTCTTCTTTTAGCAAGCATAGGATGTCCCAAGCAGCCCAATGTTTCCTTTTAAGGCCCCCTGTGTTTCCCCAAAAGAACTTAGCCATGATCCTGTGTATTTGCTCTATCACTCCCTTGGGAGGGTTTATTGCTGACATTAGTAGATAGGCAGGGATTGAAGGACATGGTTTATCAATGTGTACCTCCCTCCAAAGGACATGAGTTTGTTCTGCCATTGCTTGATTCTATTGACAAACTTCTTTATTAGACTTTAAAATGAGCTTTCTTCTTCCTCCCATAGAAAATTGGGCAACCCAAATATGTAAAAAGGAAGTTTCCTTGGCCAATGCCAGTTATTCTTCTTATCCTTTGACATATTGGGATGGGTGCTTTCTCATGCATGTACAGAAAGCTCTTGTCCAGGTTTATGAACTGACCTGAAACTTCTTCATATTTCCTTAACACTTTCATCATCTTCTTGACAGATCCTTTGTGCCCTGAACAGAAAAGAATTGTATCATCTGCATATGATAGGTGATTAATCTGCTCACTCCATTTAGGTAGGCCAAAACCTATGAATTCTCTATCATCCTTTAAGCTGTTTAGTCCTCTAGCCAATACCTCTGCTGCTATAATGAAAAAAGTAGGGGATAAAGGGTCTCCTTCCTTTAGTCCTCTTGTTGATGCAAAGAAGCCATCATTTTAGCTATTTAACAGAACTGAGTACCAGTTGCTTGAGATCAGCCTCCAAATCATATCTAACATTCTCTCACAAAAGCCAAATTTTCTCATGACCTTAGTCAGATATATCCATGTGACCCTATCATATGCCTTTGCCATGTCCAACTTGACCACTACATTGTGAAACTTGTTCCTCTTATTGATATCCCTTACTATTTCTTGGGCAAGTAGGACATTCTCTCCAATGCTCCTTCCTTTCATAAATCCAGTTTGATTCCTGGATATTATGTTCGGAAGGAATTCCAACAACCTCCCATGAATGACTCTTGATATAATCTTGTTAATATAGGTGCTCAAACTTATTGGCCTTCGATAACTGAATCTGCTCACCTGTTCTTTTTTTAGAATCAGCACTAGGTTAGTTGAGTCACATACTTAGGGAGCTCCCTTCCACAGAAGAAAGCCACAACTACCATTAAAACATCCTCTCCTATAATCTCCCAATAGTGTCGGAAGAATTCTCCTGAAAAGCCATCTGGTCCGCTAGCACTGTCTTTGTTTAGGTCAAAAACTGCAGTTTTCACTTCCTCAAGGGTTGGTGCTTCCACCATTTTGTCATTTTGATCTTGTGTGATTAGTCTGGGGATGTGCTGCAGCATGGAGTAATCATCATTCTTGTCTTCTTCTGTGAATTATTTTGTGAAAACTCTTACTTCCTCTTCTCCTATTTCCTCTGTTGTTTCCAGCTGTTGTCCCTGTTCATTCTCAATCTTATTAATCACCAATCTTCTCCTTCTTCCATTCACATATGCATGAAAGAACTTGGTGTTTTTATCCCCTTCTGTAAACCACTTCATATTTGCCTTTTGTTGCCAGAATTCTTGCTCAATCTTTGTGCTTTCCTCAGTTCCTCTTCTGCATTTATCAGGCCTGCTCTGTTTGCCTCTATTGCATGAATCTCAAACTGCACCTCTTTCATTCTTACCACATCTTCTTGAGTTGCAATCTTTTGAAAGATGTCTCCATAAGTCTCCTTGCTCCATTTGTTGAGTGCCTTTTTAGTATTTTTCATCTTCTCATGGAAGTTCTGAAATTGTCTGTTTAAAGATGAACAATTGGTAAGAATGAAAGATCTTTAGTATTTCAGTTATCAATAATTGTCTGTTTAAAGATCATGTGCTTTACCTAGAAGTTGAGGAATCTGAAGTGTTTGGTAACTGTCTCTTGAGTTGTCCTACAAACCACCTGAAGGGGGGCATGATCTGATCCCTACCTGATGAGGTGTTGGACCTCTGATGCTGCAAATTCTCCCATAAACTCCTGCTTTCCGAAAACCCTGTCCAGTCTCTTGAAAATACAAGCATCCTCTATCCTTTCATTCCACCATGTGTAATTACTTCCTGTGTATCTTATTTCACTTAATGCACTGGAACTTATGCATTAAGCAAAGTCTATGGTTTCCATTTGTGTAACTGGTAGTCCTCCCAGCTTTTCTGATTCATCCAGTATGAGATTAAAGTCCCCTCCTACAATCCAAGGATGTGTCATTTCTTCAACTACTTCTACAATGTTATCCTATAGTTCCAGCCTCTCCAGTGCATTACATCTTGCATAGACTGTAGTGATGCTTATCTTCTTGTGGCATGCTATGTGACTGAATTGAATGGTTATATGTTGGTGAGTATCTGATTGCACCTCTCCACACCATTTCCCATTCCAGAAAACCCATATTTTTGCTGATTGGTTGGCCATTGCATTTTCCATGCCAAGTCTTCTTCTGTATCCTTCTATTTCTTGTGGCCCTTGGAATGGTTCCATTAGGGCAATGTATGAATAATGGTTTCTTTTCTTAAGATCAATTAATCTCTCAAAAGAATCTTGTGTGTTAACTGATCTTATGTTCCAAAATAGTAGTTTGTCAATCATTGTCTACTATTGTTGGGTTTTAGAGAGCTACTCCTTATTGTTCTTTGGGTGGCTTTTGTACCTTTAGGATCTTTCCCCCTTCTGCCTTTACTTAGATTCTATGTGTGTCTTGGGGATAGGTCTTCTTTTTTGCTCATATCTTTATATTTTCCTGGAGATCATCTTCTGCATCTGTCTCCTCTTCCTCTTTTCCTTGTTGTTACCAGTTGTTTCACCAACCTTTGATTCCTGATTCTTTCGATTATTTTCTCCTTCTACTTTGCTACTAGAATTCATAGGCTTTTCATTCTCTCCTTGTTTCTCACCCTTCTTTGGAGGGGTGTTCTGAGGTGCTTCTTGTGCCTTTGATTCAGCCTCATCCTTATCAAGTCTTGCTCTTTCTATGGCTGGGTCATTGTTAGTCACTGAGATGCTGCTATCACCCTCTAGTTCCTTTCCAATCTTATGATTTGTACTCCCTTTATCTCCATATTTGTTTTCTGCATTCTTGTCTCCTTCCCCTTTGTTTCCTGTTTTACCAAAGACTTCCTCCACCCATTTTTTTGGTGTTCCTCCCGCTGGTTAGCGTCCGTTTCTTGTTAGCTGCTGTGCCTATTGTGTGTTCTTCTTCATTTTTCTCATCAGCCTTGTTCACCTTTTCTTCTTGTAATTCTGGGTGGATGCTCCAACATTCTGCTTCATCATGGCCTTGTATGTCACACTCTTTACAGTATTTTGGCATGTAGTCGTATTGTATTTGTATCCATTTAGATTTTATTTCCCCTGTATGGTCGTCTTCCTTATTAATTCTCACTCTCTGTGGTAGTTTTCCCACTAAGTCCACTTCCACCTTTACTTTTGCACAGCTTGGTATTGTTTGATTCTTGGTTGCCATGTTCACTGTCAGTGGTTTGCCAACTACTGATGCAATTGAGAATATTGCCTCTTTGGCAAAGAAATTTGGTGGAAGATCTATCAATGAGATCCATGCTACCCCTATGGTTGTCTCGACGTTCGGCTCAAACTATGGATCCCACTTCAATGTACGCATCTGCCAGTACCTCTCCGTCGCTTTAATGTAGTATGCTGATGTAGAAAGGAGTTGCACATAATCTTCAAACCCTGACAGTCTTATAAGGACGTGTCTGGTATCTAGCGCTCATATTGTGCATTCCCCTTTAATCGCACAATGATTTGGGATAGCCTTCCTGAGTTCCTGTATGTCTGGCTTCCCGTAAGAGAATTTTCTAATGATGGCGTATTGTAGATTCTCTTGGATGATCATATTTCTAACTTCTGAGACTTTCCACGTGATATTTGGTTCACCATGCAGCATGCCGACTGGCTTAGGAGGCACTTTTGTTAGGTTATTGATGATGGGTTTGGGTTTGAGAAGGTTAGAATATTGGGTAGGGTTAGGCTCCGTCTGGATTAAGTCGGGGGTTTTGGGGTTTTGTTTGGTCTGTAATGGTGGGAATTCCTCTGGTGGGGTTATCCCATCGGTGGTGGCTGCCATCGGGCGACGGCGGGTGGTGGTGTAAGGTTTAGGTTTTAGTTATTTTTCTTTTCCTTCCTCTATCCTGCTTACAACTTTTCACATAATTCTTCACAGTAAGAAACTCATATCTTTCTTAGGATCTTAATTATAAGAAAAGAGATAATTTTTTTTATAAAATTAGTGCACAATATATATCATACTATGAATTCTCTTGCTATTTATTAAACAATAATTTTTTTTAAAGAAAACATAAATTATTCTTCGTATCATAAAGAACACCATAAAATGTGTATTTTAATATTAATTATATTTTTTAATTTATTAATATATTATTTGAACATTGATTAGTAATTAACATATTCCTAACAAAGTTACAATAACTAATTTATGCCTAAACGAAAATACAAACTTGCGACAATAAACAAATCATAAAAATTCAAACTTAAGAAGTTACATCGAAAGAACACACAATGCGCACATCTTCATTAGGATGTTAATCATAAGAAAATAGATGAAAAGAGAAATACAAAATTAATGCACAAATTTTTGAACTTTTGTCGACATTTTCTTCGACAAACTGATCAACATCTAAGGATATTCTTCATGGAGTCAAGTTAAAGCATAAATTTGATACTATAACAATCATATAAAGAAAAAATTACTTCAAATATGAAATAAAAAAGATAATCTTGAGTAGAGGTCTCATGAAATAAAAAAGATAATCTTGAGTAGAGGTCTCATGAAATAAAACAAATATGAATTTATATAGACAAAGATGGAGGAATCTTTAAAGAAAACTTAAATAGTTCTTCACACCGTAAAAATTAACATAAAAAAGACATATTTCTATATTTCATTTACGTCTAGAAAATACAGATTTGCGACAATCACAAAATCATAAAATTTCAAACTAAAGAAGTTACATAGAGAGAACACACAACATACACATTTTTCTTGGAATCTTAATCATAAGAAAATAGAAATACAGAATTAATGTACAATTTTTGACCTCTTGTCTGACACCCCCTCTAACAAACTAATCAACATTTAAGAGCCTTATTCATCAAGTCAAGTTAAAGTATGAATTTGATACCATAATAATTATAATATAAAAAAGAAGAAGAATAATCTTGAGTAAGGATCTCATGAAATAAAAAAATTGTGAATTTATATATATATAAATGGAGAAATATATCTTAAATTTTACAATTAAATAGTTGAAGAGTTATGATTATGAAACATACAGATAAACAAGATTCTACTAGGACACATTTTCATGACTCAAGAATTTCTTAATTTATTGCTTTGATATCAAGTTTGTCATGATCCAAACTTTTAAAGGTTAGTGATCGGTATCCAATTACTCCGAATTAACAAAAATCATAAACATACTTCATAAGCTAGTAAATAACTCATGATTAGCAGAAATTATAAGTCTAAAATACATCTTAACACATAATAAGCACCCCTCAAATGGATACTAAGTTTGAACTAGTACATAATATATCATGAAAACATCTATAAAATCTGATACACGACAAGCTTCCACATAATAATTTTTTTTTGAATATAGATAAAAGCATAAAAGACCCACCATTGGCTATTGTCAATCCAACACCTGCTAGGCTAGCCTCTTGAACTATTAGAAGGATATGCATTTAAGTAGAAAAAGGAAAGAAAACTATGAGTATAAAAGTACTCTATAATCTACCGTCCTCCAAATGATAAAGCAAGATTTACATATTAAAAATAAATGTATAATCTGAATATCTGAGTCATAAACATTTGGCATAATAGTAGGTTTATTATTAATCTGTCATTTCACATATACGAGAATGTGCATATTTGATAAGCACGTAAACATAATACATAACCAAGTCAATTCAATTAAACTCATTAACTACTCAGGTCTTGCACACCTGAAGTGTACACTAATACCTTAGATGAAACAAGATACATGATTCATGAGGAATTATCAAACTACACACAATATTTGAGAGTTAAAAAACTAGATATATCTCCATTTGGGATGCACAATTAAGTCATCTAAGCATTTAATTTTGTGTATTGTAGCATATACTTGAAACATATGTAAAACAAGTCTAAGCATCATATTTATATAATCTCATCTTGTCTAGTTACAAAGCAAAAGAGCATATAAACTTATAATAGACATGTATTAGATAATACAAATACACAATATGAATTAGCTATTTCAATATAAACGATATTTTTAATACAAATAGGATACTACATTTTGCAGGTACACATTGGATCAAATCTGAGAAGAATCGTTACTTTAATGTGGAAACACTCTCAAGACAATAAGGGTGTCACGCCTCAAAATTTGACCATGGCGCAACAAGCATCCCATTCTACATAACCACATCGAAAGCACCTTATAGGTAATGATAGTTCACATGATTGCCCTATCATTATTACTTAATTCAATTATGCATATTTAAATTATGATAATTTAAATATTAAAATAAAGACTGATATAAATGATGTGATAATTTTTCTAGCAGCAAAACAAAGAAATGTGGCCCAACAAGTTAAACAATGACTTTACATAATACCCACGATACAATATCTATTTATATAGCCTCTTTAAAAAAAGGATAACTAACTCGAGACATATCTCAAAATCTAATAAAGTAGAAAAGAGAGTCACCAAAGTCCCGACGAGCAAGAATGTGGGCTTGCCAAAATTTGAATAAATAAGCAAGTCTCTCCTAAGCGTTTCGAACCACTGGAATCTGCACCTCCCTAATACCTAAAAAACCATAAAGAAACAACAAGGATAATCCTGAGTACTGGGTACTTAGTGAGTGTTTTGCAGCAAGGGTTAATATAATAAAATAATAATAAATATAGTAAAATAATTCAATATTTTAGATAAAGTAAAATCATAAAAAATCAAAAAAATCATCAATGAAGAAATAGTCAATTTCAGTTTATTATATTCAAAATAATGTAAGGCCAATTAACGTCAAAATTAATTCTATCAATTTATTTTCATGCCAAATATCAAAGAAAAAAAATTAAAACAATAATGTTAATGTTAACTCACAAGCGTAACCCAAACAGAAGTTTCATGTCAACTCATAAGCGTAATCCAGACTATCATATCACTCATGATCATAATTCAAACTTGGGAGAGCCACGTTGGAATCTCATCGCTCAAAAGTGATACACCGGGGTGTTAACTCTCAGAGGCCAATTATCCTCTGGACTGGCATAATTGTTCATACATGCTCCAATACAAATAATTTTCAATCATGACATATTGGCCAAAAAATCATTCAAGTTCGTCTTCCCATGCTAGGGTTAATTGAATAATCATTATTCAATTAAAAAATTATGTTTAAAGTCATTAAATCATATTTTAAATCAGTGACTCACTCATAGAGAGAAATCATATTTTGGACAATCAACACTTTAAAATCATTACTTTAGAAATCAAATTCTATAAGTCATAAAAACACATTCATGTACCTATATTATAATACAAAATCAAAATAGAAGTCTCGATATGTAATGACCTTTTCCGTTGTTACGGGGGATCCAATCGTGCAAAAATCTGAATTAGAATTTTTTCAAACTTGGAAGTTAAAAATTTCAGGCTAGGCTAGTCTTGGATAAAATCTGAGCAAGGAAAATCCGAAAATGAATTGGGTAAATATAATAAAGTGTAGCTTGACTTTATGTTAGCTAAGATGATAAAGAATCAATAGGACTTTTTAAAAGTGAATTTGAGTAGGTAGAACTTCTAATATCGAACTTGACATAAAAGGGTTAGTCTGGGATATCATGATTTAAGGGTGCATTGTGAAAAAGGTAAAACTGGGAGTAATATCGAGTTTCTGTCTCGTCACACCCATTATAACGGGTGGCAGGACGCTATAGGACACCGCTATAGTACATAAATTTGCGCCATAGCAGAGTCAAAGATGGCCAATCCCGCTATAGCGAATAGATTCCGCTATAGCAATGCCTCATAGCGGGATTGAGCTGCTATAGCAGGGTAAATAATTGTTATTATAGAAACTTCTCCAAAACGTTCATTATTTTCTAAATCAAGTTTTGGGGAGGGCTTAGGCGATTTGAGGTGATTTGAGGCGATTTTCACCTATTTTCCACTAGATTTCTTCGTAAAGGTAAGTTATTTATCTTATTAACTAGTTTTTCGATTTCTTGACCTTGAAATCACTAGTTTACGAGTCTTGAGAAGGGTTTAACTTTATCTAGATGTAAATTCTGGTGCAAAGGGGTAAATTTGGTGTAAAATCTTTGGATTTTCATTAAAGGTTGACTATTTAATCTTGCATGATCATAATTCACTAATGTAACCATGAAATTGATAGTTTTAAGGTAAATTTATGATGGGAAAGCTCTAGAATGGGTGGGATGATCAGGAAATTAGCCTTGGGGTTTGAGATTAGGCTATAATCCTCGATATTATAGGTCATTTGATTGATTATGTGTTTATATTCCTTTTTTTAGACCACAATCAAGCCAAGGTTGCAAGAAACAAGAAAACTCAGGTTCAGTGAAGCATTTTAGGCTTGGATTAAGGTAGGTGATGGTTTAAATATAGTTAAAATCTAATTTGTGTTATGTGTATATGATAACTATTCCTTAGTATTGCTTGTACAATGCTTATTCAAGGAAAGTGAATGACTATTCGATATTCTAAGTATTAATCACATGCAATGATTGTTTAATTAAAAGCTTATTGATTTTTACAAGTGTTGTTTCTGTTATCATTATGGTTAAGATTGTTTTGATATCTGTCATTATTGTGGAATATACCAGTATGGACATTTCCACGGGATTGGTTGATATAAGGTTGACAGACACTTGATGTCTGAGATTTGGTACATGGACAAGAGCTCTTCCTCTGTAGGTCATGTCTAGTGGGCTACCATAAGACCCTTAGCATGTGTGTACGTGTATTTGGTGAGTGTGACAGTTCCTTGAGTGAACTAGAAATTATGCGTTTTCTTGATTATATTGGTTCCTTGAGTGAACTAGGCTTAACTGTTTACTTGGTATACATGTTGGTTCCTTGAGTAAATCGGACTTAACTATTTACTTGGTATACATGTTGGTTCCTTGAGTGAACCGGGCTTAACTGTTTACTTGATATCCATATTGGTTCCTTGAGTGAACCGAGCTTAATTGTTTACTTGGTATACATGTTGGTTCCTTGAGTGAACTAGGATTAACTATTCACTTGATATACATGTTGATTCCCTGAGTTGAACCGATCTTAACTGTTACTTGATGTACATGTTGGTTCCTTGAGTTGAACCGGACTTAACTGTTTACTTGATTTACATATTGATTTCTTGAGCTGACTGGGTTGATGTGCTTAATTGCTGAGGTGCATTCTTTTTGTAAACTGGGATGCATGTTAGTTGCCATAGTTGTTGTCTTAGGAATCCTTGAGTGGTCCAGGTTACTTGCAAGATATGACATAATTCTGTGTTGTCTATTACTTGCGTAGTTGGGACATGATTTGCATAATTGTTGAGTCAGGATTGTTGACTTGGAGTCTTGCTGGTGGCCATAGTTTGACTTGACTTGTTATTCTTGTTGACTCATATTGACTGAACTTCATGTTGTACTTGTTACAAGATTAAGTGTTATGAACTTAGAGTAGTGTTGCATGATAGATATCATGGTTGTCTTATTGTACTATGTTGTGTTTATGTGTTCATATTTCTCATTTTGGGTTGGCCGATGACCCTACCAGTACACCTTTATTTCTTGTGTACTGGTACTTCACGTGCTCTTTTTTTATTGAGTACAGGGCAGTTTTTGGAGACTGCTTCGAGACCTCATATGATTCAGATCATATTGGAATTCAAGGGTCAGCTGCATCTTCCGGGTTATATGATGTAACGACCGGGTTCGTCGTTATGAGTAAACCATTCGTGTCAATTTTTAGAGTTAGAAAACTCTGGGTTTGGGAGTTTGAAATTCTGGGCTAAGCTAGTCTCGACCGATTTTGGAGCGAGGTATGGTCTAGGGATATCCGAGTAAGGATTGGGTTAAGTGTTTGATTTGAGCTAGTTTTCCATTTAGCTAAGATATAATGGAGTTCGGAGAACTTTTCAGAATCGAATTCGGGTAAGTAGAACTCTCGGTATCGAGGTTGACGTGAAGGGGTTGTTTCAAGACGTCGAAAAAATAAGTGTGTTATAAAATGGGGCAATTTGAGGGACTTTATGACTTTCTGTCCTGTGTCAACTGCCGTAGCGGTTGACACACTGCCATAGCGACCTCCGTCATAGCGGAGAAAATACTGCTACAGTAAAAGTCAACGATGGCCAGCCTCTACCATAGCGGTCGACTCTGCTACTGTGGTACCGCTATAGAAGTGCGTGATGAGATTTAATGCAAAAACTTCCCCAAAATAGTCATTTTTCAACAAAGACATTTTAGGAGAAGGGCAAGGCGATTTTGGGGGATTTTGGGCCATTTTCCATCGTTTTTCTTCCCAAAGGTAAGGATTATACTCCCCAACCTTCGTACTATCTTTCCTACGCTATAGAATTGTTAGGGGTAGACTTGGAAAAATGTTTGGAATGACCTAGGATGGTAGAATTCGGGGAAAAATGAAATTCCAAGGTGTAGAAGTTCTTGGGTATTATTATTTCATCGGATTATGATAATGTGACCTTAATTCTATAAATTTATCCATTAAAAATGGTAAGAATAGATGAATTATTGGTAGCAAATCTCGGTAAAAGGGTGGAATGATCATGGTTTGGCCTGGGGATTGGGATTTTTCATAATCCGAGTAATTTAAGCCATTAATTGACTATAATTCTTGTGCGTTTGTTTCTAGACCAAGAACAAGCAAGGGATCCTGAAAAAGGGAAAGCTCTGGCATTGTAGAGCTTGAATAATTTGAGGTAGGTGATGGTTATTAGTTCCCGTATGCATTGTATGTTTGTGTACTTTTGTCTAAATATTGTATGAGTTGCATGCTTAGGGAATAATTAGCAATGTCTAAGAGTCCTGTTATCAGTCTTGTGAAATGAACTAGGTGTTATTGCTTGTTGGCTTACAAGTGTTGATTGTTCATTGTCAGTGACTGTGGATTTTGTGTGACATTCGGTTGGCTCTGGTACCATGCTTGGTACGGGATAACAAATAGTTGGCTCATGTACCACGCCTGGTACAGGATAACTAAATGGTTTGCTCGGGTACCACGCCTGGTACGAGTTTACTTTATTGTATTGTTGAATTTTAATAATGGTTCCATGAGTGGATCGAGTTGTGTTTATGATTGTGATGTTGCATATGGTCCTTGAAAGGCTGGATTTTTATTGTATTGATTTGTGAGTTTGGTCTTGGTGTAGACCGGGTTGCATATTTAACACTTAGGTGTTGTTTAGGGGGATCCCAGGGTGGGTTAGGGATATGTAAAATAGTTTATTTATTGATTATTATTGATTGTTGATCATGGTTATAAGGGTGGGTTACATGTGGGAACAAGCTAGGAAGAGACTTGTAGTCTAGGGATACCTGTTGGCTTGTTTACATATTTCCTATACCTTTACTTGGCTATTGTACCGTTCATATATTGCTTATTTGGAACTGGCTGATGATTTAAAATGTCAACATCATAGTCCTTTAGCAATTCTAGCCAACTCCTCTGTCGTAGGTTTAACTCCCTCTGCTTAAATAAATACTGAAGGCTCTGGTGGTCGGTGAAAACATCAATGTGAACCCTGTATAGATAATGCCGCCAAATCTGTAAGGGAAAAACAACCGCAACCAACTCAAGATCGTGAGTAGGATAGTTCTGTTCATGTTTCTGCATATGTCTAAAGGCGTATGTGATAACTTTGCCATGGTGCATAAGAACACAACCTAGGCCAATTCTCGAGGCATCACAATATATAACATAATCCTCGGTGCCATCTGGAAGAGTGAAGATAGGCGCTGTGGTGAGCCTTTTCTTTAGCTCATGGATACTTTGCTCGCATGCCTCTATCCAGTGAAACTTAGCTACCTTATGTGTCACCTTCGTCAGTGATGTGGAGATAGCGGAGAATCCCTCCACAAACTTGCGGTAATATCCTGCCAAGCCTAAAAAGCTACAGACATTTGTCAGATTTAAGGGCCTCGACTAGTTATCACTGCTTCAATCTCTTGGCCATCAACCCTGATACTGTCTTTGGTGATAACATGACCAAGAAAAGCTACAAAATTTAGCCAAAATTCACATTTAGAGAATTTAGCATATAACATGTAGTCTTGGAGAGTCTGCAATATAGCTCACAAGTGGTACGCATGCTCGGCTTCTGACCGTGAATATATTAGGATGTCGTCAATAAACATAATAAAAAATACATCTAAGAATGGTTTGAAGACCCAGTTCATAAGATCCATAAAGGTTGCTGGGACATTTGTAAGCCCAAAATACATGACAAGGAATTCAAAATGGCCATACCTCATCCTGAAAGTTGTCTTTAGGATATCAATATCCCTAACTTGCAGTTGATGATAACCAGATTGCAAGTCAATCTTGGAAAAGCATTTGGCACCTTGTGACTGATCGAACAAGTCATCAATTTATGAAAGAGGATATTTATTCTTGATCGTGACTTTTTTTAGCTGCATGTAGTCAATACACATCCATAAGGAGCCTTTTTTCTTTCAAACAAATAATAGCAAAGCACCCTTGGGGATGTACTTGGCCAAATAAAGCCTTGATCGAGCAAGCCCTTTAGCTGTTCCTTCAATTCCCTTAGCTCTGCAGGAGCCATTCTATTGGGATGAACGAATATAGGCTGTGTATCAGGAAGCAAGTCTATAACGAAATCAATTTCCCTTCCTGGAGAATTCCTGGAAGCTCGTCAGGGTATATCATCAGAAATTCATTCACAATAGGAACTAACTGGAGAGTCGTTGGCTCCTTATCCATATCCCTGACATGAACTAGATGGTACATATAGCCTTTAGCAATTAACTTTCGAGCCCTAAGGTATGAAATAAACTTACCCTTGGGCGTGGCTGAATCACCTTTCCATTCTAAGACTGGCTCACCTGGAAAATGAAAGTTGACCAGCTTCGTGCGACAATCAATATATAACAAGCTGCCAACCAATCCATACCCATAATGATATCGAAGTCTAGCATAGTCAATTCAACTAAATCAGTGAAGGTAAAATGATTATTAATTAACACCGTACAACCTCGATAGACATAACTAGCTACAATAGAGACAATCAGTGTAGCCACCTCAACTGACTATGGAAACAACTCAGATCTCATGTCAAGCTTACCAGTAATAAATGGAGTAATATATGAAAATATAGAGCCAGGATCTACCAATGCATAAACAACTTAAGAAAGTATCATCAATATACCTGTGACAACATCTAGGGATACCTCTGAATCTTATCACCTTGTGAGTGTATAAATATAGTTCTAGCCACTGCTGGAACTTGAGGTCTCTCCTCTACCTCTCCCCTACCACGACCTTGAGTAGACTGTGGGTCTGATCGGGGGGGGGGGGGGGGGGGACTGGGGGTGAAGAGGCTATTGAAGATCCTAAAGGCTCAGATGGCTCACCTCTGCCCAACCTTGGGCATCAGCTAATAAAATGTCCTATTTACCCACAATGATAACATGCACCTGAACCCAGTCTACACTGCCCAATATGCGGCTTACCGCATTGTGTACATGGAGGAGTAGGTTGTTTCATCTGCCAAGAATGCTCTTATCGATGGCCCTCAGATTGTCCTTAGCTCTGCCTAGGTCCTGACTAACTATAACTATCAAACTGCTAGCACTACATCTGTAGTGGAGCACTACCTGCTGGGCAGGGTGGATATCGAGGGAGTGGGGGCCTAAAATCACCTCGTGGCTCCATATAAGACCCCATGGTACAAGCCCATTTACTCTTCTTCCTATCCCTAGGTGTGTCTCTAATCCAACAAGAAAGGTTCTCTGTAGTCTGAGTGAAAATCTGTATGCGAGAAATATCTACATCATCCTGTAAGGATGCTATCGTAAAGTCTCTGATCAGATGATCCCCCAAACTAACCACATAACGATGAACTTTGGCCCTCATGGTGCGTACAATATCTGGTGCATACCTCGCCAAGGAATTAAACTTATGGATATAATCCCTCAACTCATATTTCCCTGCTCAGACTGATAAACTGGTCAAGACAGGCCTCCTGAACCTCCCATGCCAATAATAGGCCAAGAAGGCTTCGAATAAGTCCTCCCACTTTGCTTGCGGAGCATCAGGTCCTCTGGATATCTCCCATGCCTCATACCATAGGATGACTACATCACGTAGTTGAAAGGAAGCTAACTCTACATCCTAGGTGATGGAGATATGCACCACTCTCAATACTCTATACACCTAGTCTATAAAGTCCCGAGGGTCTTTGGTGGAACTAGATCCTGTAAATAATGGAGGAGCCATGTGAAGAAACTCTCGTACCTTCGAGCATTCTTCCCCATCTCTCTTAGCCTCCACTTTTGACTCTAGCTATCGCTCATAAATAGAAACCATCCTAGTCAGCAATTAAACCCCTCCTTCATCTCTTGCTCCCCAGTCTCTGGTGGGGGAACAACAAGTGCATGAGGTCCTATGCCCTAGTTATCTTAGGTACCAATGGAGCCAGTGAGGCTGTGGGCACTACATTTCCACGAGCTTCAGCAGGTGCCGAGGAATCTGAAACTAGGGGTGCTAGAGACTCACTGTGTGTCTCAAAGGGAACTCTATCTCTCTGACCCGACGAGGAATGACTGGTACCTTCCTTTAGATCTATGCCTATCTCTCGTCGTGTCATCTCCTGGGCATAGGTAATCTGTCAAATAAGAAACACAAGGCACATTTTAGATTTCATTCATTCTTATAACTCCACTCTATAGCACCATCTACCAATTGAAGGAAATGTAACAATTCCTATAATGCCCTGTAGCCTCCTGATTATAAGTGTGGTGCACAACACACCCATAAACAAGACTCTACTAGACACGACTTGTGGACTCCTTGGGACATGACCTGCTCTATACCAAGTTTGTCATGCCCCAAACTATGGGAGGCGCGACAGACCCTCGATACCTTATTTGACCAAATTACCACTAAGACATACTATCTGACTAAATTATGGTCCCAGAAAATCGGGCAATACAACATCTAAAATATTAAGCCTAGACCGTTAAGGTCATAACCTAAATGGCAACAAGTCATATAGACAAAGGTAGACAAGCCAAAATAATGAAGTACTGGCTGGCCGACAAGGCCGCAACTAAAGACATACATACATGTATACATATATATATATATATACATATACATGCCAATCCTATGGGGCTGGAGACTGAAAGCTTTAAAAAGAAACCCAGAATATTGTGTCCACAATAGCCTCTAAGAGTGTCATAAGCATTGGTCGGGAGAAGGCTTCGACTATACCCAAACTGTACAACAAAAGTAAACATCCACTTATAGCCGTAGGAAGAGGTGGAGCTTACCAACTCACAACTGAACCCCAAATCCTAGCAGAGGGGTCAATCAGAATCCCTACCTGGACCTGAACACACAAAAAAATAATAATAGTGTCCCAAGCAATGGGACGTCAGTGCGAATAAAAATGTACTGGTATGTAAGGAAGAAAGTAGAATCATAAATAGCTACTGAAAAAAGGGTAATAGAGATACCACCTGAAACTGAAACTCTGATAGCCTCCATGACCGACATCTGACCTTATAAAAATCAAATATGTATGGTATGCTTGTGTAATCATATATCATGAATACATACACATAAACATCTACATAGATGCAAATGCATGTCATACCCAACCAAATGCTAGAAATAGTGGTGTCTTTCGGTAATTTGCCAACTTGTGATCATTTGTGTGTCATACGTATAAATATAGGCAATAGGCCTCATACCTCCCGATTATAGCTTGAGAGTAGAATGCATAGCATGTCATGTTATGGATTTATAATTCATGTATTTCATCATAATCATATTGCCAATCTTGGCCCGCTGGTACTCTTTATTCTCATAATCTCGTAACTACTTTCGTATAACATATAAATGCCTCGTAGAATCTCATATATTTTTAGAATAAACTTGAACACTTAACTCGACTTTAGAATGATAACTTAAACCTGCAGATGTTCATAAAGAGCTTAAGGTACTTCACTTAATTTCTATATATGTTTACTCAATAGTTTGTAAAAGAAAGTATTTCAAAAAAACCATGTGGTTTAGTAGTTTAAGCATACGAGTTACATTTGAGAGTTTTAGAAATTAACGTATTATTTTAAAGTTTTTTGAAAATTATTTTAGCAAGGAAGGAGGATTGGTTGCAAATTTTTAATGTTCCTTTGTAATCATTTTAAGTCATAACACCCAAAGAAGAATAAAAATTTATGCATATGGACATATAGTTAAGGAAGTCAACAAAATAAAATATAGATCCCGAATACCCTATATAACCAAATTAATGGAATATCAATATAATAGAATCACAAAAATACATTAGCTGTGATCCCAATGCCTTTTATAGAAGGTCTTTCTAGCAATAGAATAGTAAAATATCGCATTTGACGATTTAGAAATTTTTTCTGAAATTCGTGCTCAAAGGAAGGATGAAGCTTAGCCTTAACATACATTTTCAACAAACGTCTGAATGCCCATAGTTCCTTCAAAAAAGTTGTTCCTTACTTCATAAGCTTCACAAACACGATATATATTCAACGTATACGCACATATAAATAATTTATAATTAAGCTTAAATTGACAGATTTTCCATAGGATCATAACTTGACAAAAAGTCTGTAGAACTTCGTAAAAATAATCATACAAGAGTCCCGAGATGGTTACCTTAGCAAACCAAGTGTAAATGAAGAACCACCAAGAACTACCAAGTTCTATCTTCTGAAACTAGCTCCAAATGTGGCTAATTAAAAGGGGTAAATATTTGCCACGCATAGAGATTGCGTTTCTAGGCACAAGGACAAACTTTAATGATAGAAATCACTAAAAATGTACCTTCATCACTCAAGAACTCCCTTGGATCCCTATATTATATTGCTCTCTATTTCATAACTGTTTGGAATGTTTTTTACGACTTAAAACATCAATAGGAAGATTTATTCTAATTTTGACCCGACCCGATTCGCGACTTGATTTCAACACAGACAGCCCACAGTAAAACATTCATAACTCTTTACTCCAATGTTGTTTTGACGTGAGATTTTGTGGGTTAGAAACTAGAATCCTAGACCTTCGATTTTGTAGGTCTGGGGTTCTCTAACTCTTTATAGATTGGAGAAAAGCTCTGAGATATTTGACCCAAATTTCAAAAAGTTTATTAAAGAAACTTACGATAACTTTTGCCGACTTTAATTTCGCAACTTGCTAGACTTCAAAACTTAACATATGATCATTGTACGATTATAATACCTCATAACACATCCTTCTCAGCATATTAGACACTCTTAGTCTTACCCTGAAGGTACGAGTTAATTTAAACCTTCCGAACAAGCGAGGTGTTACACAAGGCATTTCTTTAACTTGAACTTGTTTAAGGGTTTCCTTGACCTAAAACTTTAATTCAATTCTTTGATATTACCACACATTTGTAACCTTATTCTCCCGACGTGCTACACCAAGTCATATACACCTCATACACTGATGCCACGCTATGTATATTACATAAAAAAACATGGGGTCTTACATGTACGACCATTTGTGGCCTTCGTCTGTTGGCTTCAAAAATCTCAAAAATGTAAGTGTCAGGACTCCACATATGAGTGAAATACAAACCATATGTCTAACATGCAGTCCATTTGTGGTTTTTCATCCCAACCCCTGAAACATTAAAATTTCAAACCTTGTGAACCTTATATACAATTGGACATGCAAAATTTCAAACCTTATGAACCTTATATACAATTGGACACACAAACCCATGATCACATACTCCATCCATGATCATCTCCTCCAACAATCTCAAACTTCATTTGCTTTCCCTCATCACTGTAGACATACACACAAAATCAACATGCTCTCAGAAATTTCTCCTTCAAAGGCACGGTGTCAACACTCTACTTTTAGTTCAAAAATTTCTTCGAGGAGGCACTGCGGTTTCTTATTTGAATTGTATACATCATGAATAGATTAGGGATCCTAAAAGTACTGTGATCGTGTTGGTTTTGAAATTTATTATATTTGAGTGTCGAGCATCTGGTTAGGAGTAGTTTAAGTTGATCACTATGCTTAAAATTCAATGTCTTTACATTAGATGGGTGGTCCCACCCAGTGAGTTAGAGGTCATTACGACCATAATTTTACCTCGAAAATAAGGTCGAAGGTTGTTCCTTGCTTTGATTTTGGTACGGGAGGATTGCAAATTTGCAATTCCAAGGATCATAGTTGTGCTTAAATGATAATTTTGTGACAACACTTGGTCATTTCACCACTCGTTGAGACTTACAATCTATGAAATAGCTTTTACGAGTAGTAATTTTAAGTGCGAGATGAAACGACTAAGTATACAAACATAAAATGTAAAATTTACTACTGTTAAGAATCCACGTCTGGGTTGATGGGCCAGAGTATTGGTTTATGGACCATCAACTCAACCGTGGAATTTTCAAAAAAAAGCACCTTTCAAGTTCAAGTCTACGAGTTACAGGATAGTCCGTAGTTCTGAACTACAACCCATCTAGTGACCTATAGACACCTGGGAGGACTTCTCTATTTTTTCTTCCACTGATTCCACGGATGGGTTCATGGACGGTGGACTAGTTTCATGGGTCATCAACCCACCCATGAAAAATTCCCTGCACTACTGTCCCAAAGTGTAAAAAGTTTTCTTTTTGTTTTTGCTTTTCATTTCTCATGTTGTATATTAATGAGTGCTCCCCGCAGGTACCATGCCACCTAAGCTTCCACCAAACAGGGTAGAGGAAACCCATCCTCAAAGAAAGTTACAGTAAAGGAGATGCTTACCTAACTTCGAGATTATCCTGAGTCAGATAAAGATGAGCAGGCATAGTTGACCACCACACTACAGACCAGACTCTAACAAGCAGCAGCTTTTCCTAGTCTGAAGAGGGAGAGGAGGCTACTAGGCCCTCATCTAGTGTGAGTGAGTTCGACAACACTAAATCCAAAGAGGAGAGTGCTTCTGGGAGCAAAGCTAAACTGGCTCCGCTGCAAAAACTGCCAATGCTAGTAGGTCCAGGTTTAAAAGTTCAGAAGCTATGGAAGTAGAGGATGTCGAGCCTATCATAACTGTGCCTACCTTTAAAAGCAAAAATCCAGAGGTTCACAATAATATAATATGGGCAATTGTAGGCTCACAACGGTTACTCTATGATGGGCTTGCTGATACTGACAAGGGCCATACCAAGTGGAGCATATTTGAAGAGGTCAAGATACGATCAACAGGTTTGAATGAGATGGACGAGCTCATAGAATTGAATGATCAATATGGGTTCGAATGGATGAATTTGCCTAGAGGTGAGTATAACCTTATCATTATCTGTAAGTTCTATGCTGCTTATGCAGCCACTCTCATAAACTCGCGTGAAAAGGGAAAATCTGCAACGAAGCTGCCGATATTAGAGAAAGTGCAAGTACAGAGGGTATACGTTTATATTTTTGAGCACACTATTCTGTGCTTCATTTATATATGGTCCCAAGTACATAGCACCGGTCAACCAGCCATACCTTGACCACAGGTTAGAGCAGTACAAAAGTCTCAATAATCAGCTTTCGTGGCTCACCTCTGTGCTTACTGATGGTAACCCAGCATGGTCGAAAAGCAAACCACTCTCCATAACAAAAGCGTCATTGAATTTAGCATCCAAGTTTTGGTGGTCGATTGTTAGATATTTCTTTGTTCCAACGGCTATCAACAAAACTCTCACTCTAGATTGGGAAATTTTGGTGGCAAGCATCATGTCCAGATTCAACATCATCATTGCCCACATCATAGTTGATGAGATTTGAGAGCAGTTCTTGAGGACTTCTACCTTTATTCCATTTCCATGCCTTATCACAAAACTTTGTCGAGCTGTTGGAGTACTCACATATGTGGGTATTGATCAGACACTACATGCCATAGGCTTGAAGTATATAGCAGTGATACGAGATGTGGCTAATCCTATTTTCTAAGGATAAAGCCCAATTCTCTACCTCTGAGAGCACCATTTTTGTTGACTTACCAGATGAGAGTGCATATGACGAGTCCTTAGCACCTATTGAGGATCCTATTACTGTAGCTTAAGACTCTTTAGCCTCTGAGGCTGGTACTTCTACTACTCCTTTAGCAGCGCAGGTGACATAGCAGCTCGTCCGCCAATGCCAACCATCGCCTTTACTTTTTCTAGCCAGACCTGGCTAAAATGGATGCACATGCTGATGATAAGGTCAAGCGGTTCTCCAACCAGCTCAATCCCTTCATCAGGAAGGAGATTGCCACTGCTCTTGAGCCTCTACAGAAGTCGATTGATAGAGTTAATTCCCATTTAGATGGGATAGAGATGAGGGTAAATGAGTGGTTGAGAACTTTGAGCGCACTAGATCTTCAAGCTGTACTTGCAGAGCTTGCCAAAGCTTGAGTAGACATTGACGCTATTAAGTCAAGGACAATCCCTAATCTTGAGCTTACACCAGTGGAGGAGAAGGATGTGGAGGATGCATCTTACATTAATTATTGGTTTATTTCCCCCACGTAAAAAAGGGAAGAGAGTCAGAGATGATACTGATGATACTGATCTGACTCTGAATGAGAGAGATAAGAAATAGAAATGAGCTAAAAGGAAAGACAAGAAAGAGATTAAAAAGAAATTAAAGGAGACTAGAGCAGAGGTGCGGTCTCGAGTGGATGCTGTGGGCAGAGGTGCTTCGATAGTGGAGCACCCACGGATACAACCCCCTTTTTAGACCCCGTTATGGGAGCACCCACCATGGGCATAGTTACTGATACCACTGATACTAAGGGAGCTACACCTGAAACTACTATTTCTACCATGGGATCCACACCACTGGCCCTGTATTTTACATGGGCATGGTGCTTAGGCACCACAGGTATGTTCTCGCATCCAATGCTTTTACTTTTTAGTGCATTAGGGACAACGCTCTCTTATTTTTGGTGAGGTGGGGGTAATTTTTGTGTATTTTGACATGTATCTTGATGAAGTTGGAGTATTTAAGATACATGCATCATGTCGTGATGTTAAGTCAGGAGCTGCTTGGGAGGTAACCCAAGGGGTACCTTGAGTATCCACTTCCTTGAGGTTTTCTTGTTGTGTTCTTTCCTCAAGGACTTTTATTTCTGATGAACCAGCATGTTAAGGATGTTTGATGTGTTAGGTAGATGTAGCTAGGAGAACTTTGGCATGATATAAACTAGCACACATGATCTATTTTTGAACTATTTTGTGAATAAATTGATACCCTTCCTAAAAATATTATGTGCTTCAGGATTGACATGTTAACCTGTTAAACTCAGTTTCTGACATTGTTTTTATTGAATTTGATAACTGTTGATAAGCTAGTATGCCAACTGAACAAATTGTAATTAGTAATGTAATTCTGTTCTATGTGTATGTGAGGTACTCTAGTTCAATTCTTACTCTTTGTATGCAATTTAGAACTTGCCCGATTAGTCTTGCTACTATCGTAGGATAGAAAGGTTAGGAAAGGATCATAGGACTTCTTTGTATAAGACAATCAGACGCAAAATGACCAACCAAATAATTTACATGTCCTTAGATCCCTACTTTGATCCATTAGCCATTTCTTTGATTAGCCTGATAGCCATCCCATTTTCACTTAAGTAGATCCCTTTTGTTTGGATGCGGTCCCTCCTTGGATACCAGGCTTCAACTTAAGCAAATCACCTAAGTTGAAGGTAGCTAATGTTGGGAAAAACGGAAAGGAAAGCTAGGTAGAAAAAGAAAAGAAAAATGATCATTCAAATGGGGGTGGTAAGCTTAAAAAAATAGAAAAAACAAAGAGAGAGTAAAAAAGAAAAATGCAGAAAATCTATAGCACCAAAAGATAAGAGCGAAAAAGTTAGAAATAAAATCACACCCGAACTGATTGACCAAAATGAGGGAAGGAAAGAAAAAGGTCTGAGAAATAAAAGTGAAAGAAAAGTATAGTGTCCAAGGAAGGTTGAGTCACTTATCTAAATCTACCATACCCATCCTAAGCCTATATTACAACCCGAGAAAAGTCCTACAGTAATCTTGATCCGACTTTCTAATGACGAAAGTGTAGAAAATAAGGGCTATGGTATGTACACATGCATTGTTCAAAATTTTTTGTGAGCGTGAGTGCACTTTGATTATAACGTCCCATTCTTTGTTGCATATATGTGTGTGGGATGTTCTTTGATATGTGAAAGCACTAGGGTAACATTATCTAATTGCTACGTGTGAAGTTATGTGTCACTGGTGTATGCTCAGTTGTTTGTCAATAGCACAATATCATTCTCTGATCCTTTGGTGTTAGCTTTAGATGCTTTGAAAGTCACAACTGTTTTAATAAAAAAAGGAGGGTAGACTATGACAAAAGTGTGTGTTGACAAAGTGTTCATAATGATAGCCGTAGGTTTCTTAGTCTGCTGATGCATAAGCATCATAGTTGAGTCTTGTATGGTTGCTTGAGGACAAGCAAAGATTCTAAGTTGAGGGTGTTGATGTACTGAGATTTTACGGAACGTTTGGCTCTTTAAACAAAGGATTTAGCGAGTTCTTAAGCACGTTTTGTTAGACATGATATGTTTTTGTGTCATTTTTAGGAAAATAGGATTTGTAAGCAAAGAACTAAAGTTTTTACTAAAAATTGGCTAACTCTGGACCTTTTATGAAAATGATGGACCGTGGTTTGAACTCATGAGCCATACTGTGAATCGTGGACTAAGTTCTGAAAGGATGCAATTCAAGTATAAAAGGATGGGTAGGTTGACGAACTGTGGTTTAAAACTATGAACCACTCTGTTAATTGTGGAATGGAACCTGCAAGAGAGAAATTCAAGTCCGAAGCAATAAGTCAGTCGATGAGTCGTGAAATGCAAATGGCGGGTCGTCCTGTGACTCATGGAATTAAGGTTCTGCGAAGATGCAATTTTAAAGTAGAAATCCACAAGTGGGTTGACTGACCGTAACTCCAAACGCCGGATCCGTCCTGTGACTCGTCATTCACTATCAAAGAGAGTGCAAACATAGGTCCTAAAACCATGGATCACTTGACTAGCCGTAGACTGGATCTACAAGCCGTGGTTCCATCCGTAGAATGCTTGCAGTTCCTTGCTTGACTATGCCAGTCGATGGTTGACCTCTGAAGTCCATGAACCATCAATTGAAACGATGGATCATGGAGTCACCCATAGAACCTGATGCGGCTATGTTTTCCTAGTCGACTTAGGATATGATTTTTTGTCTATAAATATTTTTCCTAGGTTTCTTTTAACATGTTATTCACCATATATGAGCAGTACTCGATATTGTTGATTGTTTTTGGCTACTTTGAGGATTAATACAAAGTTCTTTCGTTGTTCTTGATTCTTGAAGATCGCTTTGAATCTTGTTCTTAGATTTTTATGGTGAATACAAGTAAGTTTATTATTATGAATTCTTCTATAATTTTTTCGAGTATGAGTAGCTAAACGCTATAACTAGGGTTGTTATAACTATGATTGATTAACAAATGTAGGTTAAACAATTATTGATTCTTGAAAGGTGATCATGCATGTATTATTAATCTCTTCACTTTAACTTCTTTTTAACGGTGTACAATATTAAAACCCACCATTATTCTTTACTTGCCATACCAAGGAGGTAATAGGTTAGGAAAAAAATTAACAACAGAGATTTGAGCCTACCAACCCTCATTTATTGATTTAAGATCGACCGAAGATAATCAATCAGATACAATTAATGAAGTTTAGTAATTTGACACTTGTGAGACCGATTGGAGATCAAGTGAAGTTCTTCTGAATGGGCCGACCAGACTTTAGTTGAACTATATCATTAGTCTTGCATGCATATCACCAGGATAGATCACTAGTTGCATATACCTACTAAGTTATGAAATCATGAGAAACACAATCCTAGTTTCTTCTCTATCATTGAAGACAACATCAATTACTTTGCAAATACTTGGTTACTAATAACCCACAAACAACTGCGTACTTTTACTTTTCTGCAAAACCCCCTTAGAAATAAAGATTACCAGTCGAATATTCACTACTGACGTTGTTCTCACCATATTCTCTGTGAGATTTGATCTCAACCTTCTTTGAGTTCTATATTTGACAACGACCGCTTTATATCTCATTTAAAAGTTGTAATTTGAGTGTATCATATAATAACCAAGGATATTGAGCATGAATTCACGTTAGATATTAGAGGAAGCGCGATGGTGTTTTCTCTCTCAAAAGTTGATCAAAACGAAGTAGAATGAGATTTCTAAACTAAATACGTATTTATAACTTTTCTGCAATTTCTCACATACAGCCACCACATATGGTACGGTCCATATGTGGTGATATATGGTCGTATGTTTGCCCATATGTGGTTCTAAACTGAATAAATTTTAAAAAATTATTGAAGCCCATGTAACTCGACATACAGTCCGTATAATCCACATATGATACATATGTTGATTCTTTTTTTTTTCTACTCAAAGTAGCCAAAAGTCCATAAATATATGAAATACAAAAAGAATCCAAGTACAAAAATAAATAAAGCAAAACAAAGATCAAGTTAGGCCCAAAAGCAATGGCCCAATCCGTATGTTGATTCGTAAGTCAACCCTATAAGTTCTAAGAATTCAACTTTCAATAGTTTTTCCTACTCTACTACTTCCCTCCTTCAAGGCATGATAAATGCACCTTAAACCTTTCTCTTAAAAAAGAGCATTTTTTAGTAGAGCCTTAGCACGTGAACAATAATTCATTTGCAACCCAATATACGACCCATATGTGGGATGTATGGCTGTATGTGGTCTTTGTATGTCAACAACTAAAGATCCCAAATTTTCAACTTTCAACACTTACACCTACGTCTCAACATACAGCCCGTGTGTCAAATGTACGACCGCATGTGACCTTCATCTCTTGACTTCAAAAATCTCAAAAATGCTAAGTGTCAAGACCCCATTTATGACTGACATGCGGATCGTATGTCCAACATGTGGCCCATATGTGGTTTCATATCTCAACTCCTGAAACTTCAAAATTTTAAATCTTCTAACCTCAATACGATTGTACACGTAGAACTTATGTCCATCGTACCTTAACAAATATTTTTCAAACTTAGTATTTTTAGTTATTTTCAACTCCAATCCTTTTTGTACACCCAGTGCATGTTGAGACAATAAATTTAACATACATTCACATGCGATTCAACATAACTCAGATTGAACCACACGAAATTTGAAGATTCTAATCTAGCCCGAATTTTCAGTGTTACAAAGAGACCATCTGAGGCTAAATGGAATCGAAGAAACAATGGTTCTCATCAATGTAATGAACAATAACATAGAATGGGGAAAATATAAGCTAAAAACACAAAAAAGAGCTAGTACTGGTTTCTGCAACATACTTATTCAATTGACAATTATTTAATATGTGATATTAGTGCCTTTGGGTGCTTATTCTATTGAGCAAAAATATGATGGATATAGTATGATGCACAAGCAGTTCATTACAGAAGTAGCTCAGAGGAAGAAAAACAACAGACAACAATAAAGAAAAGTACAATGGATTCAACAAGACTCAAGACTACAACCAAATACTTATCAAGATCAAAAGACACAGAAGTGAAACAATGCTATGAAGCAATATGCAGTTAAACTCATGAGAAACAAAGGAAGAAAGCCTATACAAATTCAACACAGAAGCAGACACAAGAATAAATTATAGACAATTGGTAGCATTTTGATCATGTCTTACTTAACATTAGTTAGTTCTAATTATCTACATTCTGTTTTAGTTGTAAATACTATTATTTGTTTTGATCTATTATTAATAAATTAGTCTTTGGATAGCAACTCAGAGACCTTAGGTCCCCCTAGAGTGATGAGTTTATCTGAGAGTAACTTGGCTTTCTGTAGGTATTGAGTAACACTAAAATCGTCTTGCCTTAAATTTTGAAGGGTCATGTAAAGATTGATAATTCGAATACTGAAGGGGATAAAAGAGCCTTTTCTAAGATATTCCAAATTTGTTTAGAAGTTGATAAACCAATGACAATAGGCAGAGTCTCCTTAGTGAGTGAAGAAATGAGAAAACTCATAAGAGTTGTCCTATTGAACCCATTGGTCATAACTAGGATTCAGCTAAGGGTCAGTTGATCCTTCCACAACAGTATAGAGGGTGTATAAGGTTTAGGCCCATTAATATAGCCTAAGATATTTTGGCCACTAAGAAAAGGTAATAATTGAGTTTTCCAAAATAGGTACTTTGTAGTGAAAGTGAGTTTGATAGATATAAAATGATGAGCATGATTTAGGGAGGTTGGAGAGTAAGGAAAATGGAGTGGGTTTGAGATTGAGAAGAGAGAGAGGTTGAAGAGGCGCAAGTAATGGCTTCCGATACCATATTATCATACATACAAACACGTACGTACTAACTTTTAAAGAAAGCTTTGTTTTCTGTTCTCACTTTATATTCGCATATTGTATACAATTATATAGGTATGGAGATACAACAAAAGAAAGTGAAGATAAATTGTGATAGGCTAAATCTCCGAATAGACCTTCAAGTAGAGGTGATCCAATGCTAACCGCTCTAAGAATAGGGACAATTTGTACGAGCTGAAACAACCATTACATTAAACTCACTATAGTACAAATGTTTATTAATACTTATTCCATAAATCACTTAACATCGAAAGGGCGTTCATTGGGAGAGAGTTCACAAGAAAATTAAATGACACACAATGCCTCTGCAGTATCAATCATGGTACACACTAACATTCGGCCTTGGTTCGAAAGACTATTCTTCTTTGAGACTAGCTTCATTACCATGGTAGGAAGTTGCAGTTGGTCTTGGTTCAAAATCCTTAGAAAAGGATGATTTTTCTTGTTTGAGACCAGAATCGTCATGATAGTAAGCAGTTACAGTTGGCCTAGGTTCAAAAAACTTTTCATTTTTGAGACTAGATCCATTATCATGGTAAGAAGTTGCAGTTGGCCTTGTTCAAAATCTTTAGCAAATGATGATTTTTCTAGACCAACACCATCATTATAGTAAACAGTTACAGTTGGCCTTGGTTCAAAAGACACTTCTTTTATGAGTCTAGCTTCATTATCATGGTAAGAAGTTGCACTTGGCCTTGGTTCAAAATCTTTAGCAAAGAACTTTTCACCAATGCCATTGTCATAGTAAGCTGTTACAGTTGGCCTTGGCTCCAAGGGAATTGCATACCGAGGAATAAGACGCTGGAGTGCTACAGGCATGGGCTCATTTTTCATCACAATTCTCCAGTACTCTCCAGGGTCTCTTCTTGAATCTGTGCTGCCTGCATACTGCACAATAGGGACAGACAAGAAAATGTTTGTTGAATTCTATGTTACATGGTTACATGTCCATTCATTATTATACAAATATGCGTAAACATTTGGTATGGATATACACAAATAGTTTTATGGAAATTTTGAATAATTTGCTAGCAGTAACTATACCCATGTCATACTAGTAGAAATCAAATGTTGGATTTGTATAAAGTTAACTAATATGATAAGAGGTTTATAAGAAAGTTGTGCATGATCATAATGCAACAAGCAATTAAATTTTTAGGATTTAAGTCATGTACACAATAATGTAATGAATTTTTACGCAAACAGTTTAATTTAATTTGTTATAAAAGATTACTTACCATTTATTTTAGGTTACCAATCAATGAAAATAGAAAAAAAAATCAATGAAAATAGAGGAGTTCATGTTTTGTGCACTATCAATATACTATTTTTTTTACAACATTAGGTAATTTTGTCTTGTTGGTTTCTTCAGTCTTGTTATTTTCTTGAATCAAGAGTGTATTAGAAACAACCTTTTTACTTTTAAGGTAGGGATAAGATTTGCGTACACATGACCTTCTCTAGCTCCACTTATGAAATTACACTGAATATGTTAATATTGTTATTGTAGATAATTTCAAATTAAAGGTAACCACAACTTAAACTCTAAACAGAGTTGCCTACAATTACTTTTAAATAAACTAATTGTTTAAATATTTTTGTGTACTCTCAATGCATAGAATTTAACTTACCAGGGCAAGGGAAATAAGCAGGATTAGAGCAATGGGTGATTTCATGTCTTCAAAAGAAGTACAATTTAGATGCTTTTGTGACTGATATTTGCTTGGTGCATGGATAATTAAATCTTCGAGTTTATATAGACAAGTTGAGCAAGTACAAAACCATATACTAATAGATTATTATTATCATTATTACTATATATTATAACAAGTTGGCACATCCTTATGTTACAAGCAAGTATAGGATCAATAACCAAGTGGCCCCTCTTAGCTTCTCCATATGATAGATTAGTATAATTCGTGTTTAGTGTGAATGAAAATTATTCTACAATAAAAATGTTTTTCGTCAAAAATATTATAGTAGAAATTTCTTGGTGAGTGTAAAGTAGTTTTTGAAAAAATATATATAAAGAATTAATAATAAAATTTGCAAATCAAGTAATGTTCGAAATTTTTTGAGTTTCACAAAATTGATTAAAATGCCTATTGATTGGAGCAAGTGAAATTAAAAGTTATGATAGTGGAAATAAAAATCTATTTTCCTTAGAAATTATTTTTGATAACCAAATACAAAAAATGACTTTCTTTTGGAAATATTTATCCCAACAAAAATATACCAAATAATATTACATAAATAAATTAACTACTTAAAAGGCAAAAAAGGAAAATATACTTTATCTAATCTTTGTCTGATTAGATTTGGTCTTAAAAGAAAAGCTCTTAGCATATATTATTATATAGTATCTTTCTCTAGAGTTATCAAACTGTTCTAAAGATATCCAATTTGAGGTTTTAGTCATCTCAGTATCTTTGTCTAAAGATATGATCATCAAATTTCTCACCAACTGATAGGTTTCTTACAAAATGGTGGTTAATCACTTCAAGGTGTAATAGTGATGTCCCACGAATTTTAATCCCTTACAAATACCACGCTTTGTGAATTAATTTCTCACTAAATTTTATTTAGATACTGAAATTTTAATAATTGAGTATCTAAACACATGAAAAAGTGTTTCTATTAGATATTTTTAATTCAAATTTTGAAGAAAAAATTGTGCACGCTCTCAAGCGTATATTAACTAATTAAGTTAATCATATAAAATATGTTATCTCATGCCAGCCTCAATTGGGACATGCCGGATGTCTGACGGTTTATTTAAGCTAATGCGTATAATTAAAGAGGGTGACATATTTTAATTGGTTAACGTATCTATGTACTGGTACTTGAGAACACTGCAAATGTATTTCAAATATTTAAGCCGAAAATGTCTAATAAGAATATTTTACCATGTATTCAAATGCTCATTTTGGAATAAATAGTAATTCGAGTGTTTAAATAAAATTTACTGACAAATTTTAGGGACTCGTCGATATATTAAACCTTTAAACAAAGTTAATTAGGTGCGTACCTTAGATGATTTATATGCAGGTGATTTAACTATTCAACTTCAATATATTTTATTTAATATGTTTATTTGTTCGATAATCCTTTCGAAGATGGTTTCTCTAATCCTTCAATATATTAAACTTTCTAGGTAAAACATGTATTTAAGAAAAGTAAAAGAAAGATGAAATGACATATCTTTTATTTGGATTAACAAGCATAAATCTTGCTATTTCACTTGATGATTATAATATCTCTATTAATATTATTATTGGCGTGATATATACCTAATTGTACTTCTTCAACCACTTCAATATTTTAGGCTTTTAGTTTCTATCTTTACAACCGTGTGATTCACAATGAGAAGAGTTTTAATTGGATTTGGCTCCTCTTCATTACCCCTTCTCTCTATTTCCTCAAATGCATATTTAGATGAGTGACACTTGTCATATTTAAAATATAAAGGTCTATATTAAATTAATTTAACAAGCCTCTTAATCATAGTTAAAGAATAAGTTGGAAAAAAAAATTCATCAACTTTGGTAATAAAATCTCAATCTTCCACAAATTTTGACTCCTCATTAATATCATCACTTTAATTGTTATACTTTCTGAATTACTTTAACATATAACGTTATATTTTTATTTATTGAAATCTTGTAACTACCTTTGACAGAAAAAAATAAAAATCTAACTTTCGTTGAGTAAAATGATCATTATTTAATAAAATAATATAACACCCCGTACCTTTCAAAACCTATGTGACTAAGTAAATATCGACGAAGGTATTTGAGCTCGAGATTGTGAAGGGGTACTTTGGCCTAGAATTTGAAATGGTCAAATGTATATAAGTGTTAAGTTAAATTATAAGGAGGAGGGTTTTGAAAATGAGATAAAACAAGTGAGGTACTTGCTCGACTTATCTAAGCTCTTAGGTGACAAGTAGGTGCATCACCTACCCATGCTAACGAACTAAGTTCCGAGGGCCGATTACGGGCAGCAACACCATGGATTATTAGACCTAATGGTAGCCCAAATGAAGCTTAAAGTTGGCCCATCAAAGCACAACCAAATCTGGCCCAAACAACTACAAAAGTTAGCCACCAATATTGACCACATTTTTGACCCAAGAGAAGCCCAAAATCAGCCCCAAAACTTAACCCTTTTGAGGCCCAAGCAAAAGGTAATTTAGGCCCAAGTTTCTTGACCCATTTTGGCCCAAATATACTCAAAAAAGTCGGCCAAAAAGGTCCCTTTATATAGGGCTTTTGCTGATCAATGTTCATCACAAAAAGCTGGAAAATTCTCTCTTATCTCATTTCCTTTTGGCAGCCCTTCTCTCCCTTTAGGGTTCTAAGAAGACCAAGATTAATTGAAGCTTAAGGTGAGTTAAACAACTTGTTATCTTGGTATTAATCTACTACATATAGCTAGGATATCCTATGGTAAGAAAGACATGAACTATGGCAGCCCGTTTCTTATGATTTAACACATGGAAATTGTGTAACAATTAAGAGATTTCTTTTTCTCTTGTTGGTGTATGTGTAGGGGGTACTTAAGCTTTTAAAGCATCAATAAGAAGAGGATAAAAACACCCCTTCAAGTGTGGTAAGTACTCTGCCCATAATCATATTTTTGGATTGAAGTTCGGATAGACAATTGTTGTTGAATTGTTGTTAAGAACTCACGGGACGGCGATCGGAAGCCGTGGGTTCAATGTGTTGCTATTGTATTTCGACATGGTGAGTTGTGTAGGGGCTGTTTGATGTGTTTTGTATTATTGGATGCAGTAGGGTGGTGTGTGTGTGATGTGTATTGGATAGGGGAGAAAGGTGTGATGATACACCTTTAATTAATGCAAAATACGTAAATCTGCCCGGGAAATGTTTAGCTACTGTTTTGGGAATGTTGCAACAGGTTTAAGAGCTAATATTAGCTTCATTATACCCTTGTGTTGTAGATTAACTTAATAAAGGAAAGTCCAAGTTGTGGTAAGCGCAATCTTCGAAAAGAACGAGGTATGTTAAGGCTTCTTTATTCCTTATCGGCATGAATCTAGAAATAGAACTCTAAATCTCCGAAAGAAGGAATTTGAGTATTTTGTTGTAAGAGAGCTGATTTGGTAACTCAACAAGTCTTAAGGAACTAATTTATACATTATGGTGATTCAAGTCGCCTTCTTATAAAAATCCGATTCTTTTTGCACGAAACGTAAGTTATCCTTTTGTCGAGTTTCTTCTTTGTATTGTGATCTCTAATCAAGCTTTAGAAAGTATACAAGGAAAGTTAGAAAGTCAATCCCCATTTATATGTGTTTGGTATGTTGATTCCAACACCTAGTAAGCCAAGGCTAAAGACGTTATCTAAATGAACCTTCATAAATAACAAGAATAGCTTTGAAGGTCAATCTAGTAATACACTTATTATGCGTGGTTTGCGTGTTAGTGTGCACCGAGGTGCTACTACCATATTGAGGCTATTATATACATAGTGTGCACCGAGGTGCTACTGCCATATTGAGGCCATTATACACATAGTGTGCACCGAGGTGCTACTGCCATATTGAGGCCATTATATACATAGTGTGCGCCGAGGCGCTACTGCCATATTGAGGCTATTAAATATAGGGTGCGCCGAGGCGCTATTGTGGTTCAGTGTGGGTTATAAAGAGTGAGTTGCAGCGTGTGTTAATGCATGTATTGTGTTCTAAAAAGAATAAAGGAGAAAGAGCTTAATGAGTCTTACCAATTACAGTTTACAAGTTTCATATTTTATCTTGTTCGGATTTACTACTTGCGACTTGCTTTTATGTTTCTACCTTACATGCCAGTACATTATTGTCGTACTGACGTCCCCATTGCCTGGGGGCGCTGCATACATGCCTGCAGGTCCAGACAGATACCCAGACAGATCTCTTCAGTAGGAGTTGCGGAGTTCAACCATTTTGGTAAGCTCCATTCTTCCTGGAGCTGACGAGTCAGAGGTCTAGCTTATATTTTGACCAGGTTATATATATGTACAGCTTATGGGTAGTCCAGGGCCCTGTCCTGGATATGAGATATTTTACTTACTCCTAGAGGCTTGTAGACGTGTATATGTATATTAGTGTTGGGTATGGCCTTGTCGGCCTTGTTATTAGCTATCTACTATGATAATAGCCTTGTCGGCCTTGAGTTACTTAACTACTATTGAGCTTTTAGTGTTTCAAATTGCTATTCTTAGAGACCTTGTCGGTCTCAGACCCCCCGCAGGTTCAACAGAGATACACTCTATTTTGGCACCCTCGGCCTTTTGGGGCTCCGGGTGTCGGTCATGCCTCCCATGGTTTGGGGCGTGACAAACTTGGTATCAGAGCACGTCGAATCCCAGGGAGTCTACAAGCCGTGTCTAGTAGAGTCTTATTTATGGGTGTGTTGTGCACCATACCTATAATCATGAGGCTACGGGACATTTAGGAAATGTTATCCTTCTTTCATTTGCTAGATCGTGCAATAGAGCGAGGTCATAAGATGTTTGAAGTCTAATTCATGTTTTTCTCTTCCTTGTCTACAGAAATGCCTGTGACTAGACAAATGAGTAGCCGACGGGTTGGCACGGATACGGGGGAAGGTACTAGTCGTTCCCCGCCTATCCGATTGGATAGATTTGAGGCTCAAAGTGAATCACCGACACCAGAGATCCCAGTTTATCAAGTACCTGATGAGACTAGAGGGGATCCAGTACCCCTGACCCCACCTGCTCCAGTGGCATCTGAGATAGCTAGAGATGAACCAGCACATGTAGCTCCTCCACCTGAAGCAGAGGACCAAGACATCAGGAGTGCTGTTCGATTATTGACCCAGATGGTAGCCACACAACAACAACAAATTGGGGCATCAACGAGTGCTAGGTCAGGTGGCTCAGAAAGTTCTAGGGCTCGAGAGTTTATCAGCCTAAGTCCTCCTATATTTACAGGCTCTGACCCACGTGAGGATCCTCAGGAGTTTATTGATCAGACATATCGAGTACTTCGAGTCATGCATGCAACAGTAGTGGAGGCAGTGGAGTTTGCATCTTTCAGGTTACGAGATGTGGCCATTTTATGGTTCGAGGCTTGGGATCGGTCTAGGGGATCAAATGCACCCCCAGCTGAGTGGGAGGAATTTTCAGAGGCCTTCCTAGCTCACTATCTTCCACAGGAGGTTCGAGAGGCCAGACTTGATCAATTTCTAGCCCTTAGGCAGGGCAATATGAATGTTCGACAGTATAGCCTCAGATTTAATTCATTAGCCAGGTATGCCCCCGATATTGTGAGTACGATGCGAGCTAGAGTTCATCGATATGTGCGTGGTCTTAAGGATGAATTGATTAAGGGATTAACAATAGCAGCCACACAAGAGGATATGAATATTTCTAAGATACAGGCTATTGCTCAGACTGCAGAGGATCTTGAAGTACAAATTGGAGATAACCAAAGCCGAGAAAGGGAGCAGAATAAGAGGGCTAGATCTATTGGGTCCTATGTAGAGCCACGAGGTAATGTTAGGCCAAATTTTAATAGGCGATCACCCCACCCTACTAGTGGTGCCCCATATCAGTTGCAAAGGCAGAGGTATGATCGTTTTTCTCAGACTGGACCAGGCCACAGTTCTGGTGCATCCAGTTCCTATCGCCAGGGGAATTCCGGTCAGATGAGGCCACCTTTGCCACCTTGTGTTCAGTGCGGTAGGAAGCATCCTGGGATATGTCGCTGGGTTCAGATACTTGTTATTCGTGTGGGCATCCTGGTCACTTTATGCGAGACTGTCCGAGTAGAGGTAGGAGGGAGATATCCCAGCCTACAGGGTCGATGGCAGCTTCTTCATCTACTATTCGTCCCCCAAGGACAGGACAACAGGCTACACCAGGTCGTGGTAGAGGTAGGGGAGGAGGAGGAGCATCCAGTTCAGGCAGTGGTCAGAATCGCACTTATGCTCTAGCCGGTCGCCAGGACTTGGAATCGTCACCTGCTGTTGTTACAGGTACATTGACTATTTTTACTCATGCTGTTTATGCACTTATAGATCCTGGCTCTACTCTTTCATATGTTACCCCGCTCGTTGCTAGTAAGTTGGGGGTAGGCCCTGAGGTATTGCCTAGACCATTTGTTGTATCCACGCCAGTTGGTGAATCTATTATAGCTAGACGAGTTTATCGAGATTGTGCAGTGTGGATTTATGACCATCTCACTTCAGCTGATCTAATCGAATTAGATATGATTGACTTCGATGTCATTATGGGCATGGACTGGTTAGCTGCATGTTATGCTAATATCGATTGTAGAAATAAGGTTGTCAAATTCCATTTTTCAGAAGAAACAATCCTTGAATGGAAAGGTAATGCTGCCACGCCAAGGGGTAGGTTTATTTCCTACCTTAAAGCCCAGAAAATGATTTCTAAAGGCTATATTTATCATTTAGTCCGAGTACAAAGCACAGAGGATGGACCAGTGACTCCTCAATCAGTTCCCGTGGTGAGTCAATTTCTAGATGTATTCCCGGATGAGCTTCCAGGAATCCCTCCAGAAAGGGAAATGGAGTTTGCCATTGATCTACTCCCAGATACTCAGCCAATATCAATTCCCCCTTACAGGATGGCTCCTGCAGAATTAAGAGAGTTAAAGGAACAATTAAAGGATCTACTCGAAAAAGGTTTCATTAGGCCTAGTACATCGCCATGGGGCGCACCAGTTTTGTTTGTTCGTAAGAAGGATGAGTCCTTTAGAATGTGTATCGATTACCGACAACTGAATAAAGCTACAATCAAGAATAAGTATCCGCTTCCAAGGATTGATGACCTTTTCGATCAGTTGCAAGGCGCCAAATGTTTTTCAAAGATTGACTTGCGATCGGGGTATCACCAGTTACGTGTTAAAGGGGTAGATGTTCCAAAAACAGCCTTTAGGACAAGGTATGGCCACTTTGAATATCTAGTAATGTCTTTTGGGCTTACTAATGCCCCAGCAGCTTTTATGGACCTAATGAATCGGGTATTCAAGCCATTCCTAGATGTATTCGTGATCGTATTTATTGACGATATCCTGATTTACTCGCGGTCCAAAGCCGAACATGCTGATCATTTACGTGCAGTATTGCAAACACTTCAGAATCATAAATTATATGCGAAGTTCTCCAAATGTGAGTTTTGGTTGACTTCAGTGGCTTTTCTGGGCCATATAGTTACAGACGAAGGTATTAGAGTTGACGGCCAAAAGATTGAAGCAGTAAAGAATTGGCCGAGGCCCTTGAATGCTACAGAGATCCGTAGTTTTTTTGGCTTAGCAGGTTATTACCGAAGGTTTGTAGAAGGGTTTTCTTCTATATCTGCACCATTGACAAAGTTGACTCATAAAGCTGCCAAGTTCCAGTGGTCTGATGCATGTGAGCAGAGTTTTCAGGAGTTGAAGGACAGGCTTACTTCAGCACCCGTCTTAACTCTGCCAGAGGGCACAGAAGGTTATGTTGTTTATTGTGATGCTTCAAGGATTGGGCTGGGTTGCGTTTTAATGCAACATGGTAAAGTTATTGCCTATGCCTCAAGACAACTAAGAAAGCACGAACAAAATTACCCTACTCACGATCTTGAATTGGCAGCAGTTATATTTGCCTTGAAAATTTGGCGCCATTACTTTTTTGGAGTCCATGTAGACGTGTTTTCGGACCACAAAAGTCTACAGTATTTATTCAAACAGAAGGATTTAAACCTAAGGCAAAGAAGGTGGCTAGAGTTACTAAAGGCTTATGACGTAGATATTTTGTACCATCCAGGGAAGGCCAATGTAGTGGCCGATGCACTTAGCCGCAAATCCATGGGAAGCTTGAGCCACGTGGAAAATAGAAAGATTGAGATGACAAGAGAACTACATAAGTTAGCTAATTTGCAGGTTCGACTACTAGACCAAGGTAATGGGGGAGTTGTTATTCAAAGCACAGCGGATCCTCACTTATGACAGAGGTAAAGGAAAGACAATATGATGATCCAGAATTAGTAAGATTGAGGGAGGAAATTCCACAACAGAAGCAACCACTAATAGAGCTTAAGGAAGATGGGGTTCTGAGATATCAAGGTCGTCTATGTGTACCTAACGTCGGGGAGCTTCGGGAGAAAATTTGGCAGAAGTTCACTATTCCCGCTATTCAATCCATCCAGGAGCGACGAAGATGTATCATGATCTTCGACAGATTTATTGGTGGAATAATATGAAGAGAAATATGGCAGAGTTTGTAGCCCAATGCCCGAATTGTCAACAGGTAAAAATTGAACACCAGAGACCCGGAGGTCTAACTCAAAGTATAGTGATACCTACCTGGAAATGGGAGGTGATCAACATGGACTTTATTACAGGCTTACCCCGTACTTATCGGAAGTATGATTCCATATGGGTGATTGTAGATAGACTTACAAAATCAGCTCACTTTTTGCAAGTCAGGACAACTTATACTGCTGAAGATTATGCCAAGTTGTATATTAGTGAAATAGTTCGACTTCATGGTGTCCCAATTTCCATCATTTCAGATAGGGGTGCTCAGTTTACAGCAAATTTCTGGAGGTCTTTCCAGAGAGGCTTAGGTACTCAAATAAGTCTCAGTACAGCTTTTCATCCACAAACAGATGGACAAGCTGAACGCACTATTCAAACACTCGAAGATATGCTACGAGCTTGTGTACTAGATTTTAAAGGGAGTTGGGATGACCATTTGCCACTAATTGAGTTTGCTTATAATAATAGCTTCCATGCCAGCATTCAAATGGCTCCTTATGAGGCTTTATACGGGCGAAAGTGTAGATCACCAATTGGATGGTTTGAAATTGGAGAAGCAGGATTATTAGGGCCAGACCTAGTTAATCAAGCAATGGAGAAGGTGAAGCTAATCCGAGAAAGATTACTAACAGCCCAGAGTAGGCAGAAATCATATGCAGATGTGCGACGTCGGGATTTGGAATTTAATATTAGTGATTGGGTTTTCCTAAAGGTTTCGCCTATGAAAGGCGTTATGCGATTTGGTAAAAAGGGAAAGCTTAGTTCAAGATATATTGGACCATACAAGATCATTCGGAAGGTAGGAAAAGTGGCATATGAGCTAGATTTACCCACAGAATTGGAGACAGTCCATCCTGTATTTCATGTATCGATGCTACGAAGGTGCATAGGAGATCCTTCACGTATTATGCCTATTAAAGATGTTCAACTTTCTGAAGACTTAGCCTATAAGGAAGTACCAATTTCTATCCTAGATCGTCAAGTTAGGAAGCTCAGAACCAAAGAAGTAGCCTCAGTAAAGGTGTTGTGGAGAAATAATAATATTGAAGAAATGACGTGGGAAGCCGAGGAAGAAATGAGTAAAAAACATCCCCAGTTATTTATGACTTGAAGATAGTACATAGGTAAGTCATATTCTTATATTCTTGATACTCTTCCTACTATGCAAATATGATCAGGTTTGAACATGTGAGAATGATTACATTTAATTGTATATAGTTGTATCGCCCTGTGAGGCATCGTGCTGGACTTTTGCTGAGTTTCAGGTTTTTGGATAGTCCCAATTATAAAGGAAACTCTGCCGAAATTTCAAAAAAATCCTAAGGGACTAGAGCTCTATATGCATTACCCTCATTCGAGGATGAATGATTCTAAGGGGGGAAGGATGTAACACTCCGTACCTTTCAAAGCCTATGTGACTAAGTAAATATCGACGAAGGTATTTGAGCTAGAGATTGTGAAGGGGTACTCTGGCCTAGAATTTGAAATGGTAAAATGTATATAAGTGTTAAGTTAAATTATAAGGATGAGGGTTTTGAAAATGAGATAAAACAAGTGAGGTACTTGCTCGACTTATCTAAGCTCTTAGGTGACAAGTAGGTGCATCACCTACCTACGCTAACGAACTAAGTTCCGAGGGCCGATTACGGGCAGCAACACCATGGATTATTAGACCTCATGGTAGCCAAATGAAGCTTAAAGTTGGCCCATCAAAGCACAACCAAATCTGGCCCAAACAACTACAAAAGGGAGCCACCAATATTGACCACATTTTGACCCAAGAGAAGCCCAAAATCAGCCCCAAAACTTAACCCTTTTGAGGCCCAAGCAAAGGGTAATTTTGGCCCAAGTTTCTTGACCCATTTTGGCCCAAATATACTCAAAAAAAGTCGGCC
>QJPP01004303.1:0-118513 GCA_003996215.1 Jaltomata sinuosa
CCGTAGAGACTAATACCAGTAATAAAATTAGTGCAAAAACATCCAAAAATCCTCTTTTCTATCAACAACACTACCAAAAAGGGGCCCCCAGGGCCATGCAAATTTAGGAAAACTGTCAGTAGTGGCTCATAGCCAAAACTGTGGAAAACCTTTTTCATGGATGATTTGCTCGCACACAAATATAAAAGTATCCCAACGGCTCACAACAATTCCTATCAGCTATGCACAGGTCCAATAGCTACTCAGCAGACATAACCAGCCTAAAAGGATAATCTCTATGTCCAGGACTTATGGACATTCCCAAATAGCCCACCATCTATGTTCCAGAGTCAATACAAGGCCACACAGGACCACAAAGGTAATATACATTACTATGCGAATACTACAAACAACGTATGAAATAGACGGACGAAAGGCGGACAAGGTCTGGGGTACCAACCTATAACAACCCATCAAAGGATGCTAATTAATGCAGTTATAGCCTATATACGCAGAGTCTGGATAGGGGAAAACCATAACCTACCTGTCATCCAATGACTAGCTGCGGGAACGACGTCGTCCAGACTCGAACTGCTCCGAGAAGCTCCAATTCACAAAAGAATACTTTCAACTGAAGCCCCAAAGGCATCTCTATGAAGGATGACCAACCAAGGTAATGGAATAATTGCTAGAATCGATGAGGCTGCAAGAACGAGCCATAGCCATTTGATAAGGTGTTAATGTCACACTCGCGACCAGACAACTCCAAAACATAAAATGAGGCCAATAACAATAAGAAATGGCAGCTAAATCCAACAATAATATGTTAACCACATCTCAAAGGAGCGATGAGCTCCCGAGGCACTATTTCAAGGCATACTTCACGTTGTCCAATCCAATCACTATCGTATGCGATCCCAAAAAGAATCACACAATTTCCCAATCCCTTCATCACCTTACCACAACCATAACACCACAACAATAACCAAACATAACAAGATAAAGGAGTTGTCCAAAGACACAAATCCAAAATACCACTTCGTGGCTCAGAAATCCATAAAACAAAACTAGAACATATAATAACGAAGGAGGGTCGTAGGGGAGAGATTTCCTTGACAAAAATATTCAATATCCCAAGATTAACAACCTGCCTCCTTCCAAGAACAACAAACAGATCCAAAATCAACAAGAAACTATACAAGATATCGGCAACAACAACTTTTCATAACTAGAAGCTTAAAATCTTGATCCAACAAATAGATAAGTATACGGGATTCATACCTCACCAAAATAACTCCATAGCTACTGACAAATACTCAGAAAACACCTGCTAGCTCGCTGCATCAACACCCACGAAGATACGCCATGAAATCGACGGGATAAACTACACCAAAATGACGAGCTCGCGACGTAGAGCAACTTCCGTTAAACTTCCGAATTGAAAGGATCAAAGTCCATGGATTATTTATGAACTCTCCCTCTGATTTTCTAAGAATTTTGGGTGAAAAAAATGAGTTAAAACGAAGGAGAAATCAGCTTTTATAAGCTGAACCGACTTAGGACGTGGTCCCCACCTTGACGTGTCTGCTTGTGCAGTCTTACGAAAATGCGAATATCTCTCTATTCTGAAGTTGTATGGACGAACGGCTTAGTGTGTTGGAAATTAGACTCGTAGACCTTCGATTTGGTGTATTGGGGTCACACTAACTCTTTATATATAGGGAGAAACACCCCAAGACATTTAACCCAAATTTGAAGAGAATTCCTTAAAGGAATTTACAATAACTTTTTCTGACTTTTGTTTCGCAACTTGCTTGACTTCAAAACTTATCATACGACCATTTTGCCATTACAATACCTCATAAAACATCCTTCTTATTATATTATACACTATTAGTCTTACCCCAAAGGCACGGGTTACTTTAAACCTTCCAAACGGGCGAGGTGTTACACGAGGCATTTCTTTAACTCGAACTTGCGAGTAAGGAATTCCTTTGACCTAGAACCTTGGTTTAATTCTTTGATATTACCAAGAATGTTGACGGAAGTCAACGATTTCCAAAGTTGAAACTCTAAAATGAGGAACGGCCATAAAGACCAAACAAACGGCCCGGGCACTGAACTACCGGTCCCGACAAGCCATAAATGACTTGGGTCACTACAAGTAAGCTCTAATGGTACAAGAAAGGCGAAAACGTATAAATGACCGGAAGGGTCATTACAGTATTTCTCTCAGAAAGATGCCATATTTACATCAACCATCATATAAAGAGATAAAATATCAAAAAATATGATTTTTTTCGGGTTCTCATTTCTTTTTTAAGCATCAAAAACTCATTCTTGTTAACCCATACTAGAAGAGAAGAAAACTCAAGTTCTTCTTTTTCTTCATAGCTAAAAATTTCTAATTTTTTGCAAACAAAAAAAAAGCCTTTCCCTATGAAAAGAGAGAGAAATTGACAGTTAAAAGTTAAAAAGGAACGATGAAGAACTCAAAATTGGAGTCGTCGGAGGTTGAATACTGCAGGAGGATGACTTTCTCATCGATCTGTTGTCGATAAAGGGCACCAATTGTTGATTTTTGAGAGAGAGAGAGATGAGAGACGTTCTGAGACCTAGAGGTTGATTTTTGAAAACTGATTTTCACTTTGGATTTTTTGTTTTTATTAAAGATAGTTTGTGGGTTGATTTATATTTTTAAAAAGATTAAGAAGTTTTAAAAATGTTAATTGAGTCCCCAATCAACTTAATCAATTTTTTAAGTGTCTTTGACCCTTGCCTATTTGGCCTAGCGGTTGAAAAACTGCTTACTTTAAGAAACACTTTTATAAAATAGCTTTTCAGAAAAGTGCTTTTCATAAAAAGATTGTGTTTGGCTAATCTTTTTAAAAAAATACTTTTTAGAGACAAATTACGAAAAATGACAGGTATCAATGGACTTTTACTATTACGAAAAAGTGTTTTTGATATTTTTTCTCTACAAACTCCTTATACACAGGAAGACATATATTTCGTATATAATGTTTTATCGTGGATGTGCATTTTTAGCTATAATGATATTATTTTTTTAAAATTAATGTCTTGATCTTATTGAGTTGCAGTTGAATTATAATATTATGAAATGTAAGTATAAAAAAAACTAAGAGAATCATATTAATTTCTTGTTTGTGTTGATGGTATAGGAATAAATAATTTTTTAACACACACACTCTCACTTTTTAAAATAATACAGTATTTTGTTAGTTGCACAAATAATCTAATAACATCTAATTGGTAATATTAAATAATATTGATGTTTGTTATTTTTTGTTTTGTTATTATCCTTACCTATAAAAGTAAAACTTTCACAATAAAAAAATTTTATATGTAAAATAATATAAATAAATGAGAAATTTATTTTTTTTGTTTTGGGTTCACTAGCATATTCAATGCTTACTTTATAGAAATGTAAAATAATATATATAAAATATAAAATAATAATATTTAAAATATAAAAAAATAAAGAATTTATGGTGTAAAAATGAAGAATAAAATTTTTAAATAAAACTTAATCAAACTTATGAGATATGCTAATTAATTAATAGGAGATATATTGATAAATATGTATAAATGATAGGGATATTTTTGTCTTAAAAAAATCTGCTTCTGCTTCTGTTTTTTTTGAAAAGCAGAATTTTTTTGCTTTTTTCCAACAACAGAAAAATTACTTCTGCTTCTACTTTAAAGCAGTTTTACTAGTTAGCCAAACACGCCATTTTATCAACAAAAAAAGAAGATATTTTTGCTTAAGTTTTTACGAACTGAAAGATCTTCCCATTCTAAATAAGAATGAGAGTCTTTCAACTAGATGTGCTCCTTTGGCTGGGTTTGAGAGAGAGAGTGTGAGATAGTTGGTCTAATAACTAGTCCAACTTCCTTGTATCTGAAAGCGATGACAGGATGTGCCAAACACCCCGTCATCGTTTGAATTCGAATTTCAAATCTAGTGGTGCCCCCGTCTGGTCTACTATCGTCTTTTCACCGCCGCTAGACTACTTTGGCTGACCAAATGGCACAACCACAGTAGATGGCTTGGCTCCCTCTTGCTCTGGTCTACACTCCCGCCACCCTCATGTACTCTACTATAAACAAACAGAATTACTACAGATAGACTAGAACATTTCTTATGTCAAACCATTCGAGCCTCTCAACTGCTAGGCCAAACACGCTGTTAGGCTCGGTAAGTGTGACCACTATTTAAACTACTAAATAATAACTTGTGCTGTGCACGGGCTCAATAACTCTGCTAAATCTTGAAATATAATTTATTTTGGTTATAAATATCATGCTTTTATTAGTCATATGTATTAACTGAAAAATAAAGTTTAAAAGGAGTTTTAAAAGCTTTTCAAAATCTTAAGAATGGTATTTAAAATTTTCACGTTAATTCATCCATCAATAGTTAGTTATATAAGATAAATATAATGGAGTATTATTTTCTATCAATTTTTAAGCATCACAAATAAAAATCATAAAAGTAATGAACCATTATCTTTATTTAAGTATTTCAAAGTACATAAAAATAAGGGAAATAGGATACGGTGACCTAAACACATGGACTCATTTTACTTGACAACCGGATAAATAATTGAGATTTACAAATACAGACTAAGTAGACGTTTGACCATGAAATTTTAGAGACAAATTTCAAGTTTTGATTTTAAATGAGCGTTTTCTCTTATCGTATAAGAGGGTATCTATAAAATTGGCACTAAATTTTATAAAACTTGACCTTTAAGTTTATAATTTACAAAAAAAATAAAAAAATAAAATAAAAGAGATCGATAATTTTAAAATTTACAAAGAAAAACTCATGTTGAAAGTGAAGAGAATGTGGGTACCATGTGAATTTTATCGAATAGTAGCTTGTTATGCTTTTGTTGATTTATTGGACAGTGAACCTTTATAAAATTATTATATTTTTAAAAGTTTGTAATAACATGTAATTGAAAATATTATTTATAAAAGGAATATGAAAATATGCGATTTATTAATCCAGTGCCTTGGAATATTTCGATATTATTTATGAATTATAATTTACTTATTTAGTAAGATAAGATTATATAAGAGTTCAAATTTTTTTTGATGATTTTCACAAATTATGAGATTTTCATGTTTCTAAGAAAAATATAATTTACGAAAAATCTCAATTATATGTTTAGATAAAATTTTAATTTCAAATTATGAATTAAAATTGTGTCCAAACAAATCTTAAATTAGACCGTATATAGTCTGCTATTTATACGTGTGCAAATGAAACTTTTTTAGCTAGGCCCACATATTTTTCAAAAGGAATTGTACTGAACTTCTTGAGAACAAAAAAGTGAATTAACTGATGTAATATATTTATCCAAGATGGAAAAGGTATTTACATGAAACATTTAAGTACAACAACAGTAAATCACATATATTACATAATACCCAAAAGACCCTAATGATGACACAGACATGTTGACGGGGAGCAGCTTGCAACTCCCTCTTATTAGACTACTAGATGGGTAGTGCCCGTGCCATGTTGTTGTATCAAGACGTAAAAAAAAGCATATTACATAATATACATTATAACATGTTACATGGATTTTACGGAACGTTAATGGCAAAAGTAGGTTGTCCCACAGGTCCTTTGTTACCTAAAAAATAATGTAAAAACTTTAGTTATGTTTGTTAGTTTTCATAGTAAGCAGAATAAGGAAAGAGAAGACTATCTTTATTCATATTAATTTATCATATAAGCTGAGTGAATGTATAAATGAAAGAGCAAGGCATATTTCTTTCAGTGGAAAAAAGAAAAAGAACAGTTGCAGGAAATTATAAAATAGTTTTATAAAAGTCGCTATAATTTTTTTTGTGAAAGTTCTTATCTCTGACAACAACAAAATGAAAATGCCCCTTGATCATAATGACAAAAGGAGATCAAACATTTTCGAGCCCCTGGTCAAATTGGTTTTCATTTTTCTCTCGTCAATTTCAGATACTCTTTTAGGATCTCTCTTTACTTGCGGATTTTCATCTTCCGTAACAAGTACAACCGCATTATACCTTTCCACTGCCAAGGATTTCTAGAACTCCTGAAGAATTGACCCTCCCATACCTAATCTAGTTTCTTCAGCAGGTTTTGATTAACAAAGTAAATTGTATCATTCAGTGATATTTTTCTCTTATTTTCATCTCCTTTTTAATCTTCTTAATCTTTAACTTATTGAAACAATTCTCTAAATCTCTATGAATGAATTAGTTGTTAGCCTAGCTAAGCTGAACCACTTATGAAATCTATATTAGCTTTAACAATCTAGTAACCATAAGCACACGATTATGATCTATCAATTTGCTACAACAAAACCAAAATACAATATAGTAAATGTACACTTCATCGAACTTGAAATTCTCGAAATTCTCAAAGCAAAGTAGGAATACAATAGTTATGAATAGAACTGGCTCTTTAGGAAAGTTAAATTGAAAAAGTTTGTGTATAGATCAGTATAATTACCTCCTTCAAGATAATAAACCACTTGCGTCCAAGCAATAGTGACTTTTCAAGTTTCCAGTCGTAAGAACATTCTTTGCTTCATGATCTGTCATAGAAAGCTGTAAATAAGTCATAACCAAAAAAAGAAAAGCTCACTTTTAATTTCGTCTAAAAACTTAAATCCATATAGTAGAACATTCTTTATTTGGTATAGTAGTAGAACATTCCCCCCAATCTTCCAAGTTAGAAGATGTAAATATGTTAAGAATATGCTTTCTTTCAAGGGCCAACAACGAATCAAGTTCAATTGTAACGTGCTCAATATTATACTTTCCCAAATTTATGCAATCATTCATAAAATGGAGAAAAAGTAAGACCCTAATTATTTCGGCAAATAGAATTTTAAAACTCTAATTTCAAATCTTAACATTAAAATCTCAATTTTTATTTAACAAAAAATAAATGACTTACCTACAACACTTGGAGATATCAGACGAACCAATGATACACAGAGATAAAGAACTCCGCTGAAATAGAGCTCGTAATTTTCCAATAACAAAAAAGAAGAGGAATAATCAAGAACAATCCCAGAAAGCTAAAAAGTCAGAAGAAAAGCAATAGATACCACAAAAAATAAATGAAAGAGGAAGAAAAAAACTCCCTGAGAGAGCCAAAGAGCAACAGAAAAAGGAAAGAAGAAGAAAGAGAGCAACAAAAATGAGATAAAATTTACAAAGAAGCAAAGGTGGGTCTGCCTATCATTAACACGTGGAAGACTTACATAGTTACACTTATTAAATGCAGTAGTAGAAATTTACAGACCCACACTTCTTTGGTGTTTAAACCACGTGAACACCCCATAGAGGCAACAACTGAAATATAAGAAATGAATAAAGTCCGTTCGATCAAAAAACATGGACAAACAAGATCTTTTTGATCGTCCAAACGACTAAGGGCTGCCCGTGTAAGGCACGAACCATTTTCTAGTATTGAGATACAAATAAAGAAGCCATGATTAAACATAACATGCTTGTGTATTACATTCAGTTTGCAGAACATTATACAGAATGGAATTTGGAGAGTCAAAGTAAATTTCTTATATAATTTTTAAATATTTTTAGTTGTTAATTATTGTAATTTAATATAATACATAAAGTCTTTCATAACTTATATATGTAATCAAATACCGTATTAATTTTATAATACATAAATAACTTATCTCTTAATCAACGGTACTAAACATGGTATTACCTATATCAAAATAAAAAATGAAATAAGTAATAAAGTAGGCATCGTTGGAATGACGATTGTGCAATGTCCAGATTTCAAAGGAGTTTTGAAATTAACCCATTACAAGACATCAATGTTGGAACTTACGAAGACGAAATTGGAAGCTCAAAATTTGATTTGGTGTGGTCTTTTGAGGCCGGAATTGAAATTTAGATACTAAATCGGAAGAATTTTTGGTAGAAAGTTTTGAAATACACCATTATTGAAGCTTGGGAAATACACCATTGTTGAAGCTTGGGTCTCAGATTTGATTTCCCATTTTGAGATTTTTATGGGTGATTTGTACCTAAATTTGAATTGGTGATAACCTTTTAAAATTAAATTTCTCAACACGCAGTTGAAGCTGGCAATAAGCCTATAAGAGTTCGGGTCTCCATTGATCAGATTTTCGAAGCTATGGGTTTGTTTCAGCTATAAAATTGGTTAAAGCTAATCGATTGAGGTGTTAATATTTATAGTTGAAATCATTTATATTGATTGACTTGGAGTACTGTAACGCGAAGAACGATGATTTTATTGATTTGGAGATATGATATTTTTTTGTTCTGGAATAAGAGAGACGAAGAAAGATGTTTCTAGAACACACGTACCAAAGATCATTTGTGATACATAATAAAAACAAAACTATTCAGTGGGCCTTAGATTGTGGTCTAAGTTTCTCTACACAAGCAGCCCACCTAAGGCCCACAATTTTCGGAAAAATAAGAAAACAAAAAAACTGGTCTAAGTTTCTCTGCACAAGAAGCCCACCTAAGGCCCACAATTTTCGGAAAAATAAGAAAACAAAAAAACGTGCATATAGGGGACTCAAACACGCAAGGTTCTTGACGACTGAACACCCTTTGGTCGCTGAGTTACCGCATTCAATAGTGTCTAGAGTGTGCAATGTCTGTTATTTTTCCATTTTAAGAAATATTTAACATATATATATATAACATAATTTTTTGACCAAGGTGTTCGGCTGACCATCCTTCAACCACTGTAGCTCCGCCCTTGGTCTTGATATGATATATGGTTCATGGTTAATGATAAATAGAGTGCAGGTTGGTCCTGCACGTCATCAAGAAGGGAAAGCAAAGCAAAAAATAATGTTGCTCTTAATAAGAAATAGCGGAGATTGTGTGTTCGGTATGAAGGAAAATGTTTTCTTGAAAATAAGTGAGTTTGCTACTTATTTTCTTCTGTTCGGTAGGTAAGCAAAAATTATTATCCTAAAAATATTTGTATATAATTGGGAAGTGGAGTTGGGGAGGTAGGGGTATGGGATGATGGGGATAAGGGACACAGAGGGTGGGGGTGACACAATCAATATGGAATGTTACTAGTAGAGCTTGTTTTTCCTACTTTCACTCATTTTCCTCATACCCAACACACCCTAAGACCGTTTTCTCCTTTTCTTGGTCTAGTGTGTGTGGATCATCTTGCACTTTTAAATCTGTACTTCTTACTGTTATTTACATTTTTAGTTTTTATTTTATTGTGCTTTGTATTATTTTGATTGTTCACATTTTTGACATGGGAAGTGTGCAACAAGATGAACTTATCGTTCCATTTACATAGATTTCTATGGTTGTGCAACATGCATTATCTTGTGTGCAATTTGTGTTGCACATTCTGTCGAGTCAGCCAATGATGCCTGTTGATGTTTGCTAAGAAATGTTCTATTGAGTAGTGAGTATATTTGTAAATAGCTTAGTTAATATGCATAGCCTGCCTCTGTTTATATGTATTGGAAAATATGTACATAGTAGATAAGTACATCACCCTCTACAGATAGCTACAACATATACAAGAGATAAATACAAATAAATAAGAGTCTTAATACGCCCCCCTCAATCTGAACAAACATAAATGACAGATAGATTGTAACGTAAAAAATAAAAATGAGATGAGGATAATCTTGTTGTAATTAAAATATTAACAAATTATGAGCGAGTGAGAACATATTAAATAACAAGATCTCCTTGAGCAACTTTCTCACGAATGTAGTGAAAATCCACATCAATATGTTTAGAGAGATCATGAAAAAACTTTATTTAAAATTTCTCGAACTAGAAAGAGAAGCCCTAATCGGATTGCGAGTCATATAAATAGAGCTAACATTTGCACACATCACATGAACTGGTTCACGAAGGTATACACCAACCTCAAAAGAACATGCTAAATCCAAGTAGTTTCAGAAACAATGTAGGGAATCGCCCTATATTCCGCTTCACTAGAAGATCTAGAGACAGTTGGTTTCTTCTTCGCACGCCAAGAGATAAGGTTAGAGCCCAAAAATACTGCAAATCCATTAGTGGAACATTGACTATCAAGACAACCAATCCCAATCAACGTCAGAGTAGGCAACCATCATAAAAGTGGATAATGATGCGCTGTGAAAAAGACCATGTGTAGTAATACCCTGCAAGTACTTGGAAATATGATTCACCGAGTGCCTTTTGAATCTTTTCTGCTCCTATTGATGTTGGAGGCATAAGCGCATCTATTTCATATGCTGCAAAGTAAGTCTTACTAGGATTTGTTGACCCAAGACTGACATTTGTCTTTCCTTTACTACTCTTTCTCTCTCCTCAGTTTCTCGTTCGGGACCCCTATTTTCTCGGAGATAGCCTGGTCTGAGATAGAACAGCAGATTCGTGAGCAAGAGCGTATTTCACAGCTGATTCAACAACAACTATTTTTTCTGGGGAACTTTCATATGAGTCTGTTCTTTCTTTTAATCTACTATAAAGGCCTTCCAGCAAACAGAAAGACTTGTATGCATCAGGTTCATAGGGGTAAATACATTTAAAAGGGAGAAATTTTAGCGGCTCATATTTCAAATAAAGATCGCCGCGTGGAAAACTCATTTTTTGGGGGGGTTGTCCCCACTGGTTTGTGAAAGCAATTCGATTAATCATTTTTAAAGTCTCTAATTCAAAACCAATATTGAGTACCTATGATGGTGACCACATCTGTTGGCTGCGGAGTCTGTCTTCCCTTGAAAACACCTCCCAGAGAGGAGGGTTATAGTACAGACGTACGCTACAGAATATTATTAGTAAGATAGACATATAAAGTGCATATGTACTATAGCTTCAAAAGAAAATAGATCCTTGTTCGGGTGTTCTGGTGGTGCCCCCCATCCCCCCAAAAAGAACTCGGAGCCTAAAGAGAAGAGAGTTCAGTCTAAAAGAAGCTGGCAGAGCTTTAGCCATCGGATGCCCTACCTGATCCATTTCAAATCCAGTCAGAGGTCTTCGAGCCTTGTTATGGACTAAAGTCCTAAAGAAAAGCAACTCCAATCCCTCCCCAGCCCAGGTCAAAGGTCTTCCCGCCTTTTTTTTCAGGGGCAAAGTCATGTTCGTTACGGTCAGCAAATCAGCCCCGCATCATATCGATAGCGATTCAGATCACCTCCCCATGCATAGAATTTTTTTTTATTTGTCATTGATGAATTATTCATTAGAATCTCCATTAGAAATCTAGTAGTAGTATTCTTTTTGAATTACTTCAATTGGATTTATTTTAGTTTCGCAGATGAGTAGTATAAGGAGCATGCATAAACTAGGAGATAACACTTACAACATAAGCAATGTCAGAATGAGTCAAACTTAAATATTTAAGTGACCTACCATTCTATGATATTCAGTAGGATTCAAAAATAACTCACCACCCACAAGTGAAGCTCGGGAAGCAAAAGAGGTACGAACAGGCTTGCAAGTGTGTATGTGAAACTTAAGCAATAAATGAGATACATATATTTGTTGATATAGATGAAGGTCGTGGGATGTACAAGTAGCATGGATGCCAAGGAAGTAATGAAGATCACCAAGATATTTACGATAAATTGATGTGAAAGACACTAAATGAAACTATCAACTAGAGAAACATGGCTTCCAATAAAAATAATATCATCAACATAGAGTAATAAAATAAGAATACCAGATGAATAAAGACGAATAAACGTAAAGGAGTCTGATTTTCTAGAAACAAACCCATTATCCGGAAGAAATTTGCCAAAATGATGAAACCAAACATGAGGAGCCTGTCTCAAATCATAAATAGATTTGGTTAGTTTGCAGACATGATGAGGATAATCAGGATGAATAAAGCTCGGTGATTATTTTATGGACACCTCTTCATGAAGCACACCATGTAAAAATGCATTTTAATATCTAATCGACGAATTGACCATGAAAGAGAGATGAAAAAAGAAAGGACAGTGCGTACAATGGTGGCACAAACAACAAAACTAAAGGTCTCACAATAGTCAATGTTGGATTATTGGTGAAACCCTTATTCTATAAGGCAAGCTTTGTATTGCTCAACAAAAATATTCAAATTATACTTAATGCGATAAACCCATTTACAATCGATCAAGTTCATATTAGGATTATAAGAGATAAGAACCCATGTTTGATCATTATCCAAAAGAGCAATGACTTCATTAGCCATGGTTGTTTTTCACTTGGATTTTTCACATCTTGAGATAAACATGAAGATTCAATGTAAAAGACAATTGAACTTGGGGATGAAAATTTTTAGGTTTAGAAATCCCTGATTTGGAGAGAGTTTGCATAGGATGAGTTACAATAGTAGAGTTAAATGTAGAAGGAGAAGCAATAGACACATATGGACTTGACCCACCAGGAGACGTATCGATAGAGGAAGTTGAATTAGGAGACTAAATCACATGATCATTACAAGAGTCTAAAAAACCTGAAGAAGAAAAATCTATAGGAGAAGTTGTAGAGGGAAAAGGAATAGTATGGGACACACATGAGTGTGAGGGTGAAATGACTACAGGAGGATTAAAATGAAGATATAGAGATACAAAAATGCCATGAGATAACTTATAATATGGAAATGCAACTCATGAAAAGTGACATGTTGACTTCTATAGACACGACCTATTTTGGGATCCAAATAATGGTATCCTTTATAATTAGAAGCATAACCTAAGAAAACACAATGAACCGAATGAGGTTCAAGTTTATATAAAGTCTGAGAGGATACATATGGAAAACATTCACAACTAAATACTTTGAGAAAATTATAGTCTAGAGGAGTTTGAAAAAGTTTCTCAAATGGAGAAATTCTTTGTAAAATTAGGTAAGGTAATCTATTGATGGTGTAAATAGCATTCTCTGATATGATATCCCTCACAACTGTTGGTGATAATCTTTTTTATATGACCTTGGGTAAATCTTGCACATCATTCATATCGACATGACTTATAGATATCTCTTGAATTGTCAAGCCTTAGGTAATCTCTCACATCATCCAACTTTGGATAAGAAGCAGCTTAGATATATCCCTCGAATTATCAGCTTTTAAGTAATCTTGCACATCATCTGACTTTGGATAGAGGCGACTTATAATGTCCCTCGAATTGTCAGCTTTTGAGTAATCCTACACTTTTATCTGATTTTGGATATAACACAACTTACAGATTTTCCTTTAATTGTTAGCCTTTGGGTATCTTGCACATAATTAACTTGGATATGACGCGGCTTATAGATAACCCTTGGACTATAAATTTTTTGTAGTCTTGCACATTTATCCAACTTCAGGTATTGTTGTGACTTACGAATAACCCTTGAACTGTCAACCCTTAGGTGATGTTGCACACTATCTGATTTCAAATATTGGTGCAGCTTACAGATGGCTCTTGGTCTGTCAAGTTTTGGGTAATCTTGTACACTATCCCATTTCAGACATCATTGTGGCTTATAGATGACCTTTTGCTTATCAATTTTGAGGTAATCTAACACATCATCCTACTTTAGATGACGTCTCATAAACATTTCTTAGACTATATGCTTTCTTTATCCCTGATGGCAAGCATCATTTGGTCTTCGGGGTAGCAAAGGCCTTTGCCACATGATCAAATATAACTGTGCCTTCTGAATGCACAAATATCCTTGATGTCAGACTCCTTCGTCTCTATGAAATAATATATATAAATGCTTTCAATGCCACACTTTTTTGTCTCTGTGTGATAATAAAATATAAATGCACAAATATCCTTGATGTCAGACTCCTTTGCCTCTATACAATAATTGATATAAATGCTCTTGATACCAGAGTCTGCCATCTCTGCATGATAATATAAATGCACAAATATCCTTGACATCAGACTCCTCTTCCTTTATGTGATAATGGATATAAATGCTCTTGGGTCGATCTTGCGATAATTGATGATGGCCCTTGTAGCATTACCCTTTGCAGTATGATCTTTGTGACATAGTCCTTGTTACGCAGTGTGGATGATCATGAAATAGCATGCACACCAGTTGTAGAAAAACATTACCTTCGATCTCTATGTAGTTGCATCGACTCTTTCGTATATACTTGCACTCAAGGTAAATGATTAGTAGACACAACATCATTTTTACTAGCGACCACAGTCAAATTCAGGAAAAGCTTTAAGGAAAGTGTTCACAATGTTAATCAAAATAACTTTGTTTACAAACATCATCCTCTCTTCAAGGTGGAGAGATAAACTAGGGGTTATTTTGAATGTAAATGGATGACTAAAAACCTATTTATGGGGATAGCTATAAATACCACTTTTGAATATTATGTGTTTGATGTGATTCTCAATTTACTGGGGATTTGAGAAAGATATCATCGACCTCTCCTAATTATTTGATGATCTCTCTGATCACCTTGTTATCATGTCAACTTCTTAACGTGCACCCTGTTTGCAAATACCATTCTCACTTTCTTAACATCGTGTGTCCAATATACTCCTTAATTTGTTGGGGATCTGAGGAGTATGTCTTTGCTTTCTCTTTATCTAGTGGTCCCTACAACCATAAGAAATTTATTAGTTTTGGAAAACTCTATCACTTTTGGTTCCTTCCCATCGTCTTGGCTCTTTCTCACCAATTTTGGACATTTAGTCCCATTGTATTGCTTTGAATACGCTAAATAATGAGTGACTTTTACCGATCTCTGATGCCTCTTAGGATAACCTTGGACTTTGTTGCAACTAGGGATTTCTGAAGTAGACTGTGATCTCTTGGTGCTGGGGAATTCTTGGAGTTTATCTCTGAACTCACAAATGAAACTTGGTGAAAATTTTGAGGTCCTTCTCAAAAAATTTGCCCCAGTTAGAGGTTTAATGACAAATCTTGTATCGTTGATAAGAGATTTGACACTCTGTGGGGATCTTGAAATTCTTTTTCAAAATTCATCTCAGTTACTCTTTGGACAATATGCATTCTGACTTGTCATAGGATGATTTTTGCCTTTTGAATTTTTGATATTCTTTTCACAAAAACTTTTCCCCAGTTTTCATTTCTTGGGTGATATAACTAGTCGTTGTGGTGCCTATACATCCCATTAGGGTAGAAATCAGGTCAAACATAGTTCGTGAAACTTGCATCTAGCGATCCTCTGACTTGATTATTCAAATTTGGAGACCTGTCTCTAACTCTCATCACAGGAAATTAGATTTGGCTAACAACATATGCGGAGCTCAAATACAATCATTAGTAGTGTGATGAAGTTGCTATAATAAAATAAAGGACATAAAATCAGGGATTAAGGCATTTTTCTTGTAATGATTTGTATAATGGTCTGAATGACACATCTCACGGTCTTTGTTGTTTTACCTGACACTTTACCTATAAAATTTGAAGAAAGTGTTAGGACTCATAATAAAGTAATAGGAATAATCCAAGAGATAAAGTGAGAGAAGAAGTTTGTACAGGTTTATTATGGCGAGGCCATGATGGGTGTGAATAACGCCTTTGTCATGCTTTGATGGTTTTGGCATTGTCATTTTTGTGACTTTATCGTTCCTGCATTCAAGGAAAAATTCTTAGTTTGAGAGACTGATTTGTGTTTTCCTTGCTTGTCTTGATGCTCTTTGTGCTTGGATTTGCAGACTTGTTTGGTCTTGAAATGCCTTATTGGTTGAATTTTTGAGGACCTTCCTAAAAAATTCTTCCCCAGTCTAGTGCACAGAAGAACTCATGTGAGTTTTGATATCGGTTATCATGTTATTTAGAGGACCCTTCTTAAAATTCTTCCCCAGCTGCACACTTTGATGTGATCTTCAAACTTGATTTGTGAGAGAGATATTATTTTGTAGAATTTTTAAGGGACCTCAAAAATTCTTCCCAGTTTATTTGACATAACCTCCAGTTTTGGCTTGCTGGAGAAAAATCTTCCTTCTTGTGAATTTTTGGGACTCCCTAAAACACTTTGCCCCAATTTCAATTACAAAGGAAAATAGAAATTTTATGGGGAATATGACCGAACCATTGTGGCGTTTACATATCCCGCTTAAGCAGGAATCAGGTCAAATGTAGTTCATGTTACAAGAAAAGGTGCGATAATAATGGGAAAATCAATAATGTGTGTTTACATAGAAGAGAAAGAAATGACTTTATATGTAGGGATCTTGTAGTTTTACTGCACACTTCTTTTGACTCTTGATGGTGAATATTTTTAAATAACCCCATTCACAATGTTTTGATCCTACTCTTAAGCATAAAATATGTTATCATTTGGGGGAGCTTTCTTAAATTTTGATCAACATGTTGTCGATCATGTTTTGAATTTTGTGCTTGAGGGTTGAGCAGCCCATCTGTATCATGTCTAACTGCTCCTGAATGATAGGCGCATCTTTGGTCAACCCTGGAAAAATTTCCCTAAGGATTGGCTGGTCTTCCTTTAATATGATAAATCATACCCGCTGCGTTCAACCTTTCATAAAGTTGAGTTTGCGATTTCATCAACAGTGTGAATACTTTGGGAAGCTTCCTAAAATTCAGACAAAATAATATTTTATGGGTGGCATAATGGCCCTGATATTGCCTCCTTAGAGTCAAGTACATACGGGTAGCCTCGATAACAAATATTTCTTCTTCCATTCTTTTTGACACTTCTATAGTGACATTCAGGCTATTCTAGATAGCATGCAGTGTAGTTATCTTCCCAGACTTAAGGGCATCCTCAAAGCTTCCCCTACTTGGATGAGTTCTGAGAATTTTTATCCCATCAAAGAAATCATCCTATCATAATACTCGAGTTCTTGAGCCTGATAAAAGTAGTAGTCAACTCTTCATCACTCATGGGTGTTTGTACTCTTGTGGCTACTGCCCTCCAACGGATAGCATATTCACAAAAAACCTCCATGGTTTCTTATTTATCTTTTCCAAGTAGTATCGTTTGGGAGCCACCTCGATGTTAAATTGGAATCTTTCTATAAAAGCTTCGGTCATAAGTATACATATCATCCATTTGCGTAGATCCTGAGATGCATACCATTCCAGAGCTTCCCCATTCAAACTTTTTCCAAACAATATTATTAATAGTGCTTTGTTTTGTCTTACCCTAATGAGCTTGTCACAACAAACTAGGAGATGAATCATAGGATTTCCAGTCCCGTTGAAGGTATAAAACTTTGGCACTTTATAACCCTTGGGTAGATTTAGATTTGGAAGTATGCAAAGGTTCTCATACCTCAATCTTATGAAATCCTGTGTTGACTAGGCATCTTTCACAACTCAAGAGACCATCTCTTTTATTTTGATTATCTTTTGCTCTCGTTCTTTCTCTCTCTATTTCCATTATTTCTCAATTTTCTCATAAACTTGAGTAGCATTTTTAAGGTGTGGATTATCTGAGAAGGCAAAGCTTGGTTAACAGTGTGCAGATTTATGGGGTGATTTTGAAAAGTAGGATGATTTGGATAAGTAGGAAGTGGAGTTTGATATGATGGTATGATATTTTGGTAGATTGTTAATTGAGTTTGGTACGGAGGTATGTCATTTTGGTATGTAGGCGATGGAACTTGGTATAGGAGTATGGCATTTTGATAGTAACTAGTATTAGGTATTTGATTTTGATTGAGCCATGGTGGGGGAACATGAGAGGGTTTCACAAGTGGCTAATTTATAGTAATTAGGTCTTCAGTGGGTGTACTAGGAATAAGATTTGTTGGTTTTGCGGTATACATCAGGAGATAGTAGGGAGTATATGAGTTTAGCAGCGGGATGGAAGACATAGGTTTTTCTATATTAGGGAATATGTTTGTTATTCCACCTATCTTCATCAGATGCTTGGTAGTTTGTAATTCTTCTTGTAGGTCAGCAACCTGTTGAACCAAATATGCGGTGAAATCATCAGTTTTGGTGTAGTTACCCTGATCTGAAGCCTCAGAGTTTTGCAAAGTGATGTCGGTCACCCTTGTTTTTTTTTTGTAATATCGTACCAGTCATTTCACCTTTTCTCTTTTTTTTGCCATGAAGCCAGATGATGTGGCTAGCTTTGGTCTTCTGTAGTAGGCTCATTTGCTTACCAACACAAATCAACCTCTCCCTTCTTAAAAGAAAATAACAACTTAAAAGGCAAAAGTTTTAGTTCATCAATTATAATGATTAGTCAAATAACGACAGAAGAAAATAATACATATTTTGCTCAAAACAAGATTGGTCCAAAATTTGTATAAGAATGAGATTTAAGGAATGAATAGGAAAGAGTGTTCTATTGTCTAGTAAGCACTACAATTCGAGAAGAAACAAATAAAAAGGAGTAGAAATTGGTTTGGAAAGGCCGACTCATGTTGAACACCAAAACTCAACCCTGATATGATCATCCTCTTTTGCTAAGCTCCATTTGTGCTGATGATTACTTTGTTTTGAGAACCCTAATACTTCCCCAGTATTAGGATATGTTGAAGATATTTGTCTCATAAAGTCATATTTTAATTTTCACTTCTCATTTTTGAGGGGATCTTAAAATTCTGCGAGAAAGAGATAGAGCCTTATATTGGCTGCCTATGTATCCCTCTGGGGGAAATCATGTCTGACATCATTACACTTACAAGGAAAATTCTTAGATATATTCTACCCTCCCATGCAAAACTCTATGTGAGTTTCCTAAGTATCCCTCCACAGGACTTAGGTAGCATATAATTACATTGAGAATTGAAAAGTATAGGACAACACTATTTGAAATATAAAATATTTGATCCCCTTTGATCCTGTAGGTTTTAGTGACCATTCTCGATGCTTGATTTTGAACTTTCTCCTCGATTAGTTGTAAGGAGCTCCACCTTGATCTTCCCTGACTCGATCAAGTCTTCAACTTTGTTCACAAATATGTAACATTCTTAGATATTATGTCTGAACACTTCTGAATGGTAAGTGCATGATTTTGTCATATGCAATTTTCTTTTCTACTCATTTTTTTGTAGGGGTTCCCTTCTTTGACAGTAATGGGGTGTACTACCTCAGCAGTATTCAGCCTATTAAAAAGGCTTGTGTGAGACTCTGCAATAGTACTGAATATGCGATAGAAATTGCTTGGCATGAATTTTTTCACGGGAGGTGGAATGATAGTCGGGTCTTTATACCATACAAATGAATTTGAGGCCCTAACACTGAGTTATCTGACCATTTTCTAACAGACTCTAAATATCTTTCCTTAAGTTTCCACATTTATCGGTGGTATGGCCTGACTTTATTGAATAATAAAAACACCATTTGGATGTGTCAATATGCGATGGTAAAATTTTAGGGATGTTGCCCCATATTGGTTGTAAAATTCATACTGCTCTTAATCTCTCGTTTATGACAGAAGGTGGCTCAACTAATGGGGTGAAACTCTGAGGGCCACTAAATGCTTTGACAATGATTGATTCTCCATCCTTCATAGCATCTCTGATTTGGGCTTGATCTGAACCAATCTCCTTCTTATCCAATCGTTGAAGTCCATCTTTGGTTATTTGAAGTTTATTTCCCTTCACATGAGCGAAAGAATCCAAAGACTTTCTCTTTAACCAGCTATTTTCCTTGTTCACTTGCCTCGTGATCTCTGAATGATTTGATGGTTGATTCCTCTTATCGTATCAAATAATTTGACAGGCGCCTGATTCCATTATTGAGTATCCGTTGTTGAGTATGCCTTCCACTGAATCCTTTTTTCAACAAAGAGACATGTCAACTCGATGATCGATTGATATTATTCTTAGTTTGGGGAATAGGCCTCGTAAAGAGATGTTCTATGTTAGATGTCTTTTAAAAGTCTGTTATCTTTCTCTTGATGTCTCCAATTATTTCATTCATTTTTCAATCTTGGTTTCCACATTTGCAACCTTATCTTGAAGTGACTTTAACTTGTGATCCTCTGTTTCTTCTTCACTGACCAAGTCATTAATCAGATTTTGAATGTCCATACTTTTTCTTGATTTCATGTTCAACACAAGTCAGCTTTTTGAAAAGAAATAGTGTTCGGATAAAGTATGTTTGGAGAATTTTTGGGAATGAAGGAAGTCTAGAATTACAACTGGCTTTGAATTGAGTGAGTATTTGTTTGGCCACAAAATAGACGAGGGTGGGTGCAACTTCAGCACAAAAGTGATTCTTATAGGAATGACATGGTCAGTGTGAAATGGACGATGACCTCATGCTTTTTCCAAAAAAACTTTAGAATATAGAACTTTAAGAATGTAAGGTTTTGAGTATCGAACTTGAAAGCAGACTTTTGGAAAGTGTTTTAGAAAAGCTTAAATCTCTGAATTTTATATGCCTAATGATGCTCTAAGACTTGGGTATGAAATAACGAACCAATCAAGTTTGAAGCAAAACAAATATATTTAAAGACATAAATCAAATAGTCACGAAGAAAGCAAATTATACCATGTAACCTAAATCAAATAGCACATAATTAATATCTATCGTGTACTAACATGTATGTGACCTTTTGTAATGAGTTGTTTAGTCATTATTAAAATGTATTTTCATTGCGGGTTGCGGGAATTATGGAAATATGCTATTAAATTAATTTGAGATGACACGACAAAGATATTTGGAATTTGAAATTTGGTCAGGCTGACACTATCCCGCTATAGCGGGAATTTCCCTACTATAGTGGCATCATTGTAGCAGCTGGCAGGTCGCTATAGCAAGCTGATGGAACCAGTAGCTAAAAAACACAGATTTTATATTGGACTCCTCCTCTTCAGCTGCAAAAAGGATGAGGGTTGTTCCAAAAACCCTCCTAGGCTGCTCCAAAGCTTGGGAGTAATGGGAAGGAAGGATTTATGTGATAATAGAGTAAAACCCATGAATTCTAGGTCCTTTTTCCGTTAGGATTTGCCTCCATAGAGCCAGAAATTCGTGTTCAAACTTCTGCAGCAGCTTCTTGGCGTCCAGGTAGGCTAGGATTAACTGAGTAGTGTAGACATGTATCCTAATGCTTAATATGTTGTAGAATGATGGGAGATTTCATGCCTAGGTCTTCGGGCACGGAGTCTGAAGGAATAATATATTGGTTGTATGGGTGGTTGTGGTGGAATTATTGCATTATGAGTAATGTGATCCCTATACTTATTGCATTGTTGATATTAGGATTCTAAACCCTGGAAAGACTAGATTTTTGGGTGGTTCAAGGAACCGGTAATGGTTATGTGTGAATGAATTGCTAGGTTGTAGCGGATTTTTTGGGAATTTTTTAAGTAAAGGAAATGGGGTGAACAGGGAAGGTTCAGAATTCTTAATGTCAGGGGATGAACTCCCTAAAGTGTACGAACTCTTCTAGAGAGGTCTAGAATTCAAAGTAAATGAGTTCATGGGCTTAGTTGAATAATCCAGGGGTTAGTCTTTGGGCAGGTCATCAAGGTTGGGAGGATGAACTGGGTCTATTGGGTAGGTGATGGTTGAATTGTTCCCATTTATGTTATGTGTGCAATGTTAATGTCATGCCCCGAGACTACCCTCTAGACGTAACATGGGACCCGAGACCACAAGTGATCCCAAGTTTACCCTTGGCCTTAGCATAACTTAAACAAGCATAGATAACAGTAGAGGAAGCATAACTGAGATGATGAGCACACTAACTCAGTATAACATAAAAGTCTAAGAATGTCACAATCTGAAACCAGAAACCCGAATAACTATCTATGTCTGAAAAGTCTCTAAAACCATCATAATGAGTTGGTGGGACAAGATCCCAACTAACTCTAAGTACTGAAGAAAAGACATCAAAATACTAGACTCATAACTAGTCCTCGAAAGATGTGGACTCACCAACAAGTACTAGATAGCCGGTGGTCTCTAGCCACGAGCTTGGGAATACGAGTCTGAATCTATATCATAATAGGATGTAGCACAAGAATATACGTTAGTACTATGAAATGTACCGAGTATGTGAGGTTATACAATAACATGGTAAAAACATACTTAAAACATGCTTAAAAACTAATTACATGCATAATGAGAGATATCGTAAGTAAATATTATAGTTTAAGCATAAGACATGAAATAGAAGTCAAATTTCAAAGTAGAATATCGTATAACTTTAACAGGTTGAAAACATTCATGCGAGGAGTTTCTCTTAACCGATATAGACCATGTGAGCTACATGAAATCCGATGTATACGCCTCATCAAGAGGACCCAATATATCTTGCCAGGGTGTAAAGGCATAGCTAGAGTGATCACTAGTTCTAATGCCCAACCGAGGGGCTAATAAATCTATGGTGGCACGTAGTTTCAAGACTTAAGGTACGCTAAACCCAGTCCAACTCGGTGCTCAATACTACTCCCAAAAACATACTTTAGCTCATATATAAACTCGGGCATATCTGATGCTAAAACTATTTGAAAACCATAAGGACATATCTAATGTCATGCCATTCTCAAATCATAAGTCTTTAAATCTTAGCATAGCCATAATTCAAATGTACTTCATTCTAAAACTTATAGCTTGAAGAATTAGGCATACAATTTCATAAATACTTGAAGTCATATTATCTAAACATGCCAATTTTACTTAAAAACATGCAAATAGGGTGAAATTGTGCTATAAGTCATCCTCAATGCATGGGATTTTGAAATACTTGAAGAACTTTATATAAAATCATGGATATAAGACTAGAAACCATGAATTGATATTAACAAACTGAATTCATAATAATTCCATAAATTGGGTAAGAACCTAGTTTCATAAATCCATACATTCAAAGTAAAACTTGAGGGCTTGGGCATAAGAGTGAAAGGAATCCCTTATTGAATACCCACATACCTGAATTGAAGCTTTTATAATCTAGAACTTGAGGAGTGGAGGCTTGAAGATGGAATCCTTAGCTTGGAGCTTGGGAGAATGGAGTTCTTTCCTCTTTTAGAGTTTGAATGAGGGTTTTGGAGAAGACTTAGGCTAATTGAGGTTAAAACCCTTCTAGAATTGTCCAAACCAACCTCATTTAGGAGTTAAAAGAGTGGAAAATTACAAAAATACCCCAGGGATTTAATTCTAGAAAATTACTTAAAAACCTCGGCTTCAGATTCCACGAATGAGGTCTATAGATCGTAGACTGAACCACGGCCCATGGTTGCCTCTCGTGTTTTCTGGCCCAAATGACCAGTTGTGGGTCTGATTACCACGAGCAGGGTCTATAACTCGTGGATTGATCCACGGACCGTAGAAACCCCTCATGGTTTCAGAGGAAAAAGCTGAGCCTCAGTCTGAGTTCCACGAGCTGGTTCCACGATCCGTGGAACCATCCATGACCCGTGAACACACTCGTGGTTCTCAGACCTGAGGAGGAATCGGCAAAATGGTTTCCATGAGTCCATTCCACGGATCGTGGTTTAGGCTCGTGATTCCTGAAAGGTTCAAAATTTTCTGAATTTCTAAGTTTAACAACTGGTTCAAATTCCAAGGTGTTACAATATCTCCCCTTGAGATCACTCATCCTCGAATGAAGACTAAGTAAGGAAATTTGGAGAGAAATGAGGAAATTTAGAGAGAAAACAGCAATACCAACCAAAAAACATGAAAACTGATGAATAAGCATGAAGACTGAGTTCCAACTTAAAAACATGACTGAATTAACTCTGAAAACATGAATGCATGCTAAGATCATGAGAAAAGCAAATGGACTAGAATCGGAGGGACATACTAAGGAGAAAACTATTACCTCACACCGAAACTAGATTGGAAGGAAAGAGATGAGGGTACTTGGCCTTCATGGTTGTTTCTGCTTCCTAAGTAGCTCCCTCAGCTAACTGGTTCCTCCAAAAGACTTTCACCAAATCAACTTCTTTGTTCCTCAACCTTTGAATCTGGCGATCAAGAATCTCAACGGGAACTTCCTCATAAGTGAGGCTATCCTTCAGATCCACATCCTCTAAAGTCAATCAAGGTCGGATCACTAACACACTTCTTCAACAAAGAAACATGGAAAATCAGATGAACCATTTCTAGATCGGCTGACAACTCCAACTCATAAGCAACACTACCAACTCTACTCAGAATCCTGTAGGGACATACATAGAAAGGACTAAGTTTCCCCTTCTTACCCAATCATCGACCTCAAACACCAATTCTCTCCTTCTCACATCTGCATATGATTTCTATGGACTCTGAGTGACCTTCAACCTCTCCCTAATAATCTGAACTTTATCCATAGTCTCATGAACTGAATCTGAAGCTATCAAGGCTGCATCACCTACCTCAAACCAACCAATAGGAGATATACACCTCCGACCATAAAGTACCTCATAGGGAGCCATCTGAATGCTAGAATGAAAGTTGTTGTTGTAGGCAAACTCAATAAGAGGTAAGTGTCACGACCCAACTACGGGGCCATGCAGGCACCTACTCTAATCCACCTAGATAGGAGAACCCTTACAACCCGAACCAACAGGTAATGCGGAAAAGAAAATAAACCATTAAATAAGTCCCTTAAATACACGTGAAATCCTTTTTACAAATAGTTTAGAAAAATAAATGACTTAAAGAATTTGCGGAAAACATTTACAATATGAAATAACCTCCCCAGAACCTAGTCTAAGCTGGTACAAGAGTTTCTACAAGATGAGTATATGACATAAGATGACACAACTCCCACCATAGAAGGAAAGTAGGAGCTGCTGGAAGATAATCGCAATCCTGAACCTATGAAACATCACCAATTCTATAACCAGACTATACTCAAAAAGGTATAACAAGAGTAGAATCAGTACAAACACACGCACTGGTAGGCATCATCGGCTGACCCGAATTCACTCCTACCAACATAAAAAAATCAAGATAAAATCCACACGGTAAATGCTTTACCCCTTTCAACATCACTTTTATCAATCCCCCCTTTCGGAACCGACCATCCTAACCTTTAGATTTACCAAGTCACCTTGCCACCTAGACTTCCCAAGTCACCTTGACACCTAGACTTCTCAAGTAACCTTCTTGACTAAATATTCAGACTTAACCCAGCTAACTGCCCAACCAAACCACTTATACCCGTAGTATAGTTACAAGTGTTCGGACCCTTTGTGAACCTCTAGGAAAACTTTCCATCCTGGTTACAACAACCAACAACTACGACCCCATACTTTCAGTCTTACTCCCAATTTACCAATCACATGGAATTTACCTAGCAACCATTGACTAATTCAATAACAACAACAGAGTCATATCTAAATCCCTCTCTAATCCTGAAACACGGACCCTCCAAGGATCCTCTAACCACACCTAAGTGTTCAACAAGCTACCCGGTCTATGCAAAGACCCACCCTTAGCTTGTTAACCACAAATAATTCCTGACCGACATTAGTACACTTAATGACAACAGTTTGTGAACTTAAAACCTCTTTTACATAGCCCAGACCCACCCGGATCCCCCTAACACATCTAGGTGTTAACATGGAAAACCCGGTCTACACCAAGACCAACTAATAATTAACATAATAACCTAGCCTACACCAAGACCAACCGATAACATAATATAACTACCCGACCTACACCAAGACCAAACCCATAATATAATATAACAACCCGGCCTATACCAAGACCAAACTAATAATAAAATAACCCAACCTACACCAAGACCAAAATGATAACATAATATAACCACCCGGCCTACACCAAGACCAAACCCACAATATAATATAACAACCCGACCTATACCAAGACCAAACTAACAATATAATAACCCGGCCTACACCAAGACCAAAATGATAACATAATATAACCACCCGGCCTACACCAAGACCAAACCCACAATATAATATAACAACCCGACCTATACCAAGACCAAACTAACAATATAATAACCCGGCCTACACCAAGACCAAACTCACAATATAATATAACAACTCGGCCTATACCAAGACCAAAATCAAAATATAATAACCCGGCCTACACCAAGACCAAATATAGCAGAATTCCTGGCTTCTCACAAACCATAAGCAATTATCATATTTCAATAAAACAGCCCGGTCCACTCACGGAACTAATAACAGTTAATGCAACACAATGATAAAATACAATGATGCAACAAAAATAACCCGTACCAGGCGTGGTACCCGAGCCAACCGTTAGTATATCCCGTAACAGGTGTGGTACCTGAGCCAACCATTAGTATATTTCATACCAGGCGTGGTACCCAAGCCAACCATTTGTTATACATGTACCAGGCGTGGTACCCATGCCAACCATTAGTATACCTGTACCAGGCGTGATACCCGAGCCAACCAAATGTCAACAGTTCACAGTTAAATAATGAACACACAACTTGTAAACCAACAAGTAACAAACCGTTCAACTCACAAACTGTAAGACAGGACCCTAAGACATTCTACACAATTTCATCTAAGCAATGCAATTCACACAAACACTTAGATAGGAGTACAAAACATACAACATTCACAGGAGTCGTGAGCCATCACATACCCCATTCCGGGTACACTATGAACCATCAAAGCCTGTCCAAAGACTAACCCTGGTTTGCCCTTTTAAACATGCAGTTAATTACATTTATTCTTGACCCTCTTCCTAGGACCAAATACAACCTGGGAAAACCATTCCCAGCCTTAGAACACAACCAAACAATTATCCAAATTATACCAATTAGTCCGGAACTTCTGTTCCTTACACATTTTTTAATTACTAACCCTTTTCCAGTTCCCCGAACCTTCCAATTCTATCATTTCCAAAGAAATCCAACAATTAAACAACTTCCTCCAGACTCCGTGCCCGAAGGCCTAACCATGGATTCTCCCTTTCATTCTATACAATAATACGAAAATGAAAGCAGTTAATCTGCTCTTGGTAGAAACCTAGCCTACCTGGATGCCAAGCAGTTGTTCCATGCTCTTTCTGGCTCCGTTAAGGCGTTCCCTGACGATTCTGCAGGCCCTAATCAGTGGTTTTGCATCCCTTTTATCGGAATTCCTCCTCCCCATGGTTCTCAAGCCTTGGAGAAGCCAAGGAGGGTTCTTGGAGTAACCCTCGTCTGTTTTGGGGGGCTGAATGGGAGAGAATGAAATTAAAAGCCCATTTTCTTGGTTTTCTAATCCCGTTGCTCCGCTATAGCGGTCTCTACTCCACTATAGCAGTCTTGCTATAGCGGTCTCTACTCTACTATAGCAGTCTTGCTATAGCGGTCCCTGCTCTGCTATAGCGATCCCGCTATAGCGGACAACTCCCGTTATAGCGATCTTAAGCGGTGTTGAAGGCCTTGACCACCGCTATAGCGATATTTTCCACTGTTATAGCGGAGGCTGCTATCTCGGATGGTTGCACTCGTCATGGACAAAATGTTTGGAAATCTCCTAGTTTTGGCCATTTTATGACACACTTATTTTTCTGACATTCCGGAACAATCCCATCACGTCAACCTCGATTCTGGGAGTTCTACTTACCCGAATTCGATTCTGAAAAGTCCCCCAGATTCCTCTATGTCTTAGCTACAAGAAAAACTAGCTCAAAATAAGACATTTAACCCAATTGTTACCCAGGTTCTCCTAGACCATACCTCGCTCCAAAACCGACCGAGACTAGCCTAGCCCAGAATTTTCAACTCCCTAACCCAGAATATTTCTAACCCGAAACTTGGCACGAATGGTTTACCCATAACGACGAACCCAGTCATTACAACAGATAGCAATTTACCCATTGTTCATCCTCGAACAATCTCTAAGGCAGGGGGAAAGGACAAGTTTGTCCCTCAATCTTAATGCTCTATCATGATATCATAAATATAACCTTACGCAAACCACCGAAACTTCCCAATCCCTTGGTATACCCAACTCAACCCAAAATTTAACTCACTTCCTCTCTATCAAGGAATTCTTTCCTTCAAGCCACATAAGGCAACTAGATTACCCCTCTCCGAGTGCCTGAGAAATCTGGGGCCTCATCGAAACACAAGAGCAAAATAAATTCAACTAACGAACAAAACAGTTTTTTCCTTGCCAAGGGGACTAGATCCCACCATGGCGATCCCTTTCCCACTATACCCAGAGTTCTGCTAGCCCGAACTCCATTCCGAAAGCTTCCTACGGGGTACTATGCCCTCACCTATCATAATGTCACCTTTCTCTTGTCAACACTGTGCCCCGAGATACCACGTATCTCTAAATCACGCAACCATAAAAATTCCATTGGAACTCATCCTGGCTTGAGGTTTCGTCAACTCTCTTCTTAGGGGAAATTCTATCTGGGCACTTACACCCGAACCAATTTTATGGCGAGCACACCCTCACCACTAAGGATTATCAATAATAAAACAAGTCAATAATCACCCTCACAATACAAGCCCATGAGCAGTGTCCCACACTACTCAGTCAATCACGGGTCATTTGTCAAATTCTACATGAGTGACTAGACCCACCGATGGTCAATCATAATTTTACCAATACCCCAGGCTACCATATCTACCTTTTCCTTTTTATCGCACATGGGTGCTAAATTCCCTACAAATACCTTATATGAATACTATATTAGCTATTTGGGAAATTTCCTTGCTTCACATAGCAACTCATAATATAACCATTGCCTTTAGATTCCCCGGGAATAAAATGAAAAACAAGGAAAAGGAGGGCAGGCACTCTTCCCCGCGCCCTTCCGTTATGGCAGTAAAAATCCCGCTATAGCGGGATCGCCGTAGCGGTCTAGTTCCGCTATGGCGTTACCGATGGTAACAACCCAGAAATTCAAAATTTCCAGCAAGTGTATCCTTCCCCTTCCCCGTTTACCATTATCTAGTCCTGTAAATTCTGTCATGGTCTTAAACCACCCTTAAGACCATTCCTGGCATCAAACACATCACAATTCAGCATAAAAATATTATCAATTACAAAGAATTAATACCAAACAATTGTTCCCAACAATATCCTCTCGCCATTATGGACTAATGACTCCCTTGTTCCCATGGTTCCCAACCAAGTCTCGACTTCCCTGAAACTGAAGCTTCCCTACAGTCACAGTTCCCAAATCCCTTATCATCATAACCAATGATAAGCCCTTTTTCAAAAATGTTGTACCACTTTTAAATCAAGACTTTTAACAGCTTATCACAACCTAAGGTACACAGAACTTTCAACTTAATGACCCTCTACAGACTCAACATGCACGGCAGACAATAATTTACACACATTTCAAGCAAGTCACACGCAAAACAAGTCACATAATTTACTCTCTATTCTCCCATGGATGACCATTAGTTGATCATCCATGTCTTACCATAACTCCTGCTATTAAGCAATAATAGCCCTTGTCCCTGGTACTTATTCACATACCAACCACTTGAAACCTGAGTTCCCACAAGTATATATATCATTTTACCTTATCATTTTTACCAATGATAAGACCCTTCCCCACATTTAGCATACAGTTTTCCACTTGAATTATAAAACAAGAACTTGTTCAATCATTAACACATAACCAAGTTAAGACTCCTTGCTAACCACAAATTTCAAAGTAACTCAAGTAACTACACACCACACAATCGCGGTCATCCCAATAATGCAATGCATACAATCAGGAGTCTCAAGCTCTAACACTCAATCAAACCAGTTTTCATCACCTTTCATTCGCTTTATGGATGATCATTAGCTGATTCATCCATCCTTTACATAGCCTCCCAAGCCAGATACCAATTGGAACCTTCTCGGTTCCAATTTTCCTTGCTTGTTTGTTGTACCCGGAGTCCAGTGACATCCTTCACATTGTTGAGATACGAATTGGAATCGAGAGATATCAATTGGACTCAACCCATACAAGCAAGTAACAAAACCGCATGAAAAGGAATGAAAGAAGAGAAGTGTTTCTTAGAATGCTTCATAGATTCCCTAGGATTAGATGTGGACATCAACACACAAATCTATGGGACTTTATTCGACATTTTGCTCTTGTACTGGGAGACCAGTAACCTGGGCTCTGATACCATTTGTCACAACCCAACTACCGGACCGTACGGGCACCTACTCTAATCCACCTAGATTGGAGAACCCTTACCACCCGAACCAACAGGCAATGCAAAAAAGAAAATAAATTATTAAATAAGTCCCTTAAATACATGAGAAATCCTTTTTACAAATAGTTTAGAAAAATAAATGACTTAAAGAATTTGCGAAAAACATTTACAATATGAAACAACCTCCCCAGAACCTAGTCTAAGCCGGTACAAGAGCTTCTACAAGATGAGTATATGACATAAGATGACACAACTCCCACCATAGAAGGAAAGTAGGAGCTGCTGGAAGATCACCGCAATCCTAAACCTGTGAAACATCACCAATCCTGCAACTAGACAATACCCAAAAAGGTATAGCAAGAGTAGAATCAGTACAAACACACGCACTGGTAGGCATCATCGCCTGACCTGAATTCACTCCTACCATCATATAAAAATCAAGATAAAATGCACAAGGTAAATGCTTCACCCCTTTCAACATCACTTTTATCAATCCCTCATTTCGGAACTGACCATCCTAACCTTTAGATTTAGCAAGTCAGCTTGCCACCTAGACTTCCCATGTAACCTTGACACGTAGACTTCCCAAGTCACCTCCTTGACTAAATATTCAAACTTAACCCGGCTAACTTCCCAACCAAACCACTTATACCCGTAGTATAGTTACCACTGTCCGGACCCTTTGCGAACCTCTAGGACAACTTTAAATCCTGGTTACAACAACCAACAACTATGACCCCAGACTTTCAGTCTTACTCGCAATTTACCAATCACATGGAATTGACCTAGCAACCATTGACACATTCAATAACAACAAAAGAGTCATATCTAAATCCCTCTCTAATCCCGAAACCCAGACCCTCCAAGGATCCTCTAACCACACCTAAGTGTTTAACAAGCTACCCGGTCTACGCCAAGACCCATCCTTAGCTTGTTAACCACAAATAATTCCGGACTGCCATTAGTACACTTAATGACAATAGTTTGTGAACTTATAACCTCTTTTACATAGCCCGGACCCACCCGGATCCCCCTAACACATCTAGGTGTTAACATGGAAAACCTGGTCTACACTAAGACCAACTAATAATTAACATAATAACCTAGCCTACACCAAGACCAACTGATAACATAATATAACTACCCGGCCTACACCAAGACCAAACTCATAATATAATATAACAACCCGACCTATACCAAGACCAAACTAATAATATAATAACCCGAACTACACCAAGACCAAAATGATAACATAATATAACCACCCGGCCTTCACCAAGACCAAACCCACAATATAATATAACAACCCGACCTATACCAAGACCAAACTAACAATATAATAACCCGGCCTACACCAAGACCAAAATAATAACATAATATAACCACCCGGCCTACACCAAGACCAAACCCACAATATCATATAACAACCCGACCTATACCAAGACCAAACTAACAATATAATAACCCGGCCTACACCAAGACCAAACTCACAATATAATATAACAACCCGGCCTATACAAAGCCCAAACTCACAATATAATAACACGACCTACACAAAGACCAAATATAGCAGACTTCCCGGCCTCTCACGAACCATAAGCAATTATCATATTTCAATAAAATAGCCCGATCCACTAAAAGAAGCAATAACAGGTAATGCAACACAATGATCAAATGCAATGATACAACAAAAGTAACCCGTACCAGGAATGGTATCCGAGCCAACCGTTAGTATATCTCGTACCAAGCGTGGTACATGAGCCAACCGTTAGTATATTTTGTACCAGGCGTGGTACCCGAGCCAACCATTTGTTATACTTGTACCAGGCATGGTACCCGTGCCAACCATTAGTATACCTGTACCAGGCGTGGTACCCGATCCAACTGAATATCAATAGTTCACAGGAAAATAATGAACACACAACTTGTAAACCAACAAGTAACAAACCGTTCATCTCACAAACTGTAAGACAGGACCCTTAGACATTTTACACAATTTCATCTAAGCAATGCAATTCACACAAACACTTAGATAGGAGTACAGAATATACAATGTTCACAGGAGTCGTGAGCCATCACCTACCCCATTCCAGGTACACTATAAACCATCAAATACCGTCTAAAGACTAACCCTGGTTCGCCCTTTTTAAACATGCAGTTAATTACATTTATTCCTGACCCTCTTCCTAAGACCAAATACAACCTGGGAAAACCCTTCCCAGCCTTAGAACACAACCAAACAATTATCCAAATTATACCAATTAGTCCAGAACTTCCATTCCTTACACATTTGTTAATTACTAACCCTTTTTCGGTTCCCCGAACCTTCTGATATTCTAGTTCTCGCATTTTATTAGCAAAAACACACACTTTAAGCAATGCCTAGAATATCACCACACCCTATTCCCATTCTATCATTTCCAAAGAAATACAACAATTCAACAACTTCCTTCACACTCCGTGCCCGAAGGCCTAACCATGGATTCTCCCTTTCATTGAATACAATAATACAATAATGAAAGCGGTCAATCTACTCTTGGAAGAAACCTAGCCTACCTGGATGCCGAGCAGCTGTTCCATGCCATTTTTGGCTCCGTAAAGGCGTTCCCTGACAATTTTGCAGGCCCGAATCCATGGATTTGCGTCCCTTTTACTAGAATTCCTCCTCCCCATGGCTCCTAAGCCTTGGAGCAGCCTAGGAGGGTTCTTGGAGTAACCCTCGTCTATTTTTGGGGGCTGAATGGGAAAGAATGAAATTAAAAGCCTATTTCCTTGGTTTTTTAATCTCGTTGCTCCGCTATAGCAGTCTTTGCTCCACTATAGTGGTCCCGCTATAGTGGACAACTCCCGCTATAGCTGTCTTAAGCGGTGTTGACCACCTTGACCACCGCTAGAACAGAGGGAGGTACGGCGGATGGTTACGCTCGTCATGGACAAAATTTCCAGAAATCTCCCAGTTTTGACCATTTTATGACACGCTTATTTTCCCGATGTTTTGGAACAACTCCTTCACGTCAACCTCAATTTTGGGAGTTTTACTTACCCGAATTCGATTTCGAAAAGTCCCCCGGACTCCTCTATGTCTTAGCTACAAGGAAAACTAGCTCAAAACAATAAATTTAACCCAATCCTTAACCAGATTATTCTAGACCATACCTCACTCCAAAATCGGCTGAGACTAGCCAAGCCCAGAATTTTCAACTCCCAAACTCGGAATTTTTCTACCCGAAACTTGGCATAAATGGTTTACCCATAATGATGAACCCGGTCGTTACAGTTATTGATCATCCCAATTACCTTTGAAATCAATCCCACAAGCTCTTAACATATCCTCTAAAGTCTGAATGGTATGCTCTGCCTGACCATCTATCTGCGTGTGGAAAGTTGTGCTAAGGTTAACATGAGTACCAAAACCCTTCTAAAACAATCTCTAAAACTGGGATGTGAACTGAGTACCCCTATCTAAGATGATATACAATGGAACCCCATGTAATCGAACTATCTCACGGATGTAGTGTCTGGCATAATCCATTGTTGAATCGGTAGTCTTAACAACCAAGAAGTGTGATGGCTTAGTCATCCTGTCGACAATCACCTAAATAAAGTCATGTTGTATGCGGGTACAAGGTAAGATTGTAATAAAGTCCATATTGATTGCTTCCCACTTCCAAGTAGGGAGGTCAATATCCTGAGTCATACCACTCGGTCGCTATTGTTCTGCCTTCACTTGTTGAAAGTTGGTATACTTAGCCACAAAATCTGCAATGTCTCTCTTCATGTCATTCCACCAACAGACTTCCCATAGGTCATAGTACATCTTGGTGGCACCGGGGTGAATAAAATACTTGGAGCTATGAGCCTCTGCCAAGATCTGCTGTCTCAACCCATCTATACTTGGAACACATAATTGACCCTGATATCAATAGCCATCTATACTTGGAACACATAATTGACCCTGATATCAAAGCACACTATCTCCCCCTTAGGAGAAAACCTCTACCCTCTGCTGATGGATAGCACCCTTCAACTGATGCAAAATAGGATCGTTGTCTTGTTTCTTCTTCACCTTAACTATCAACGATGATTTGGACTCATTTTGAACAATAATACCACCATCCGCTGAATTTGTGAGGCAAACTCCTAAGTGAGCAAGTTTATGAACATCCTTGGCCAACTCTTTTTTTCCCTTCCTCAATTGAAGACACACTACCCATAGATAATCTACTAAGTGCATCAGCCACCACATTGGCCTTACCCGGATGGTAAAGCACACTCATATCATAATCCTTAAGAAGATCAAGCCATCTCCGATGACGAAGATTTAATTCCTTCTGGGTGAACATGTACTAGAGGCTCTTATGGTCAATAAACACATCCACATGGACATGATACAAGTAGTGTCTCTAAATCTTCAAAGGAAAAACCACGGCTGCCAACTCAAGATCATGAGTAGGGTAGTTCTTCTCATGAATCTTAAGTTGTCTGGAAGCATAAGCAATCACCTTACCATGTTGCATCAAAACACAACCCAAACCAATCCTAGAATCATCAAAATACACGACAAAACCATCTAAGCCCTCTGGTAGAGCAAAAACTGGAGTTGTGGTCAACCTAGTCTTCAATTTTTGGAAGTTCTTCTCACACTCATCTAACCATTGAAACTTAACCTTCTTTTGAGTCAATTGTGTAAGTGTGGCAGCTATGGATGATGGCAGCTATGGATGAAAATCCTTCCATAATCTCCTATAGTAAACATCCAAATCCAAAAAGCTTCTAATATCTGACGGGGAAGTGGGTCTAGGCCAACTCTTCACTGCTTCTATTTTCTGTGAATCAACTCGAATACCATCTCTAGTCACAATATGACCCAGAAAAGCAACAGACTGCATCCAGAATTCACACTTGTTGAACTTAGAAAATTACTGTCGATCTTTGAGAGTTTGCAACACAACTCTCAAATGGTCCACATGTTCCTCCTCACTTCGAGAGTAAATAAGAATGTCATCAATGAAAACAATCATAAACATATCCAAATACTATTTGAACACATGGTTCATCAAGTCCATAAAGACTTCAAGAGCATTCGTTAGTCCAAAAAACATAACTACAAATTCATAATGACCATACCTTATTCTGAAGGCTGTCTTCAGAATGTCACACTCTCTAACTCTGAGTTGATAATAACCAGATCTGAGGTAAATTGGAGAAATAGCTGGCACCTTGAAGCTGGTCAAATGAGTCATCAATCCTAGGAATGAGATACTTATTCTTGATTGTGACCTTATTCAACTGACATTAGTCAATACACATTATGAGAGAACCATCTTTCTTATGCATAAATAGGAATGGAGCACCCCATGGAGAGATGTTGGGCCTCATAAAACCCTTATCAAGAAGGTCTTTCAATTAATCTTTCAGTTCCTTAAGCTCTGCTAGAGCCATTCTGTAAAGAGGAATAGATATAGGCTATGTATCTAGGAGAAGGTTTATCCCAAAGTCAATCTCCTACTCGGGAAGGACTCTGGGCAAATCCTCAGGAAACACTTTAGGAAATTCATTTACAATAGGAACTGACTGGAGAGATAGGGTTTGAACTCTAAATCCATAACCCAAACTATATAATAGACATAACCCTTAGAAATCATCTTTCTAGATTTGAGATAAGATATGAAATGACCCTTCGAGGATGGAGGACTACCTTGCCACTCTAAGATAGGTTCATTTGGAAACTTGAAACTGACTACTCTAGTACGACAATCAACCAAGGTATAACATGTATGCAACCAATCCATATCGAGAATAACATCAAAATCAGTCATCTCCAACTCTACTAGATTAGCTGAGGTGACTCTATGAAGGACTGATATAGGGCAATTTTTATAAATTCTCTTTGCTAGGACTGACTCACAAACTGGAGTAGAGATATCAAAGGGTTCTAAGAGTAGTTTAGGATAGACTTTAAACTTGCAAGCAACATACGGGGTCACAAAAGATAAAGAGGCTCTGAGGTCTAGTAAATCATAAACATCAATAGAGAAGACTTTCAATATACCAGTGATAACATCTGGGGAACTCTCCTAATCCCTGAGAGATGACATAGCATAAAGATAATTCTGGCACTGACCGCCACCAGTGCCAAAAGTGGTACCCTGCTGAACCGAATGACCTGCTAGAGGTGCTGAAGTAGACTATGTCCTCCCACCTTCGCCTCCCTTCTTGGATAAAGGGAAATCTCTGATCTTATGACCAATATGTCCACACCCAAATCACCCCTCTCTGCCAGCTAAATACTCACCAAGGTGACTCTTACCACACTTGTTGCAACTAGGGTAAGGAGTCCCTTTTGCAACACTCCCCTGAGAATGAGAACCTAATCCTTTACCTGTCTGATCATGCCTAGGCCTGGGGGCCTGAGTAGGAGTGGTAGTTGATGAAGGCATGGGTCCTGATTACCTCTTCTGAAATGAAGAACGATGTCCACCTCCGGGCCTCTGATGACTAAAACCTGAATTCTCTGTTATTGCACTCTTGTTCTCCCTTGCCATTTCCTTCAACTTATCTCCCTCAATCTGCTGAGTATGAATCATGATCCTAGAGATATCCATGTCCCCTAAAAGTATAGCAGACATGCACTCCTTTTTCACTAAGTCTGACACCCCATAAATGAACTTACTTATCTGATCTTTTGGATCGGCCACCATAGATGGAGTATATCTAGAAAGCTAGGTAAACCTCAACCCATACTCCTAAACTGACATAGATCCTTTCCTCAAATTTGTGAACTCTTCGGCCTTATCCTCCCTTAACTCCCTAGGGAAGAATCAATCAAGAAATGCTCACTTGAAGCATTCCCAAGTCATAGGGACCGTATCCTTAGTCCTAGCATCCTTCCACTGAGTATACCAAATGTGAGCCACATTTTTGAGGTGATAGGAAGCTAGCTCAACACCATCAATATCAACAACCTGCATCACCTCTAAAATCTTCTTCACTTCATCCATGAAATCCTATGGGTCTTCACTAACCTTAGACCCCAAAACTCTGGCAGGTTTATACAGATGAAGTCTCAAACTCTGGCAGGTTTATACAGATGAAGTCTCAAACTCTGACAGCAACTGCCCCACCATGAGGGTTAGCAGGAACAGGTGCTTGTTGATTAACCTAATTGGCTACTGCATGTGCAAATATATGAATGACATTCATGAACTCCACATTTGTGACCTCGTGGTCTGGAACCAGAGGATTAGCATTTTGGGAGTTGGCTTAGCGAGGCATGGCACAATGAGGAGGCATAATCTGAAATGCATAAAGATTGGATTAGAAGAGTAATAGAGTCAAACTCTATCGCACGACATGATCATGAAAGAAGTGTAGTGTTTTTCCTAAAATATCTCATAGTACCCCTCTCATAAGTATGGCGCGCTTCTCACTTATGAAAGAGACTCTACTCGATATGGCTTTCAGATATTCTAGTACTCTTGAACCTAATGCTCTGATACCAAGTTTGTCATACCCCAAGGCTACCCTCTAGACGTAACACGGGACCCTAGACCACAAGTGATACCAAGTTAACCCTTGGCCTTAGCATAACTTAAACAAGCATAAATAATAGTAGCGGAAGAATAACTGAGATGATAAGCACACTAACTCAGTATAACATAAAAGTCTACGAATGTCACAATCTGAAATTAGAAACCCAAATAACTATCTATGTCTGAAAAGCGTCTAAAACTATCATAATGAGTAGTTGGGACAAGACCGTAGATAAATCTAAGTACTGAAGAAAAGACATCAAAATACTAGACTCATAACTAGTCCTAAAAAGATGAGGACTCACCAATAGATACTGGATAGCCAGCGGTCTTTAGCCACGAGTTTGTGAATGGGAGCCTAAATCTGCATCATAATAGGATGCAACACAAGAATATGCCTCAGTACTATGAAATGTACCGAGTATGCAAGTTTATGCAATAACATGGTAAAAACATACTTAAAACATGCTTAAAACTGATTCCATGCATAATGAGAGATATCGTAAGTAAATATCATAGTTTAAGCATAAGGCATAAAATAGAAGTCAAATTTCAAAGTAGAATATCGTATAACTTTAACAGGTTGAAAACATTCATGCTACAAGTTTCTCTTAACCGACATAGACCATGTGAGCTACATGAAATCCGATGTATACGCCTCATCAAGAGGACCCAATATACCTTGCCAGGGTGTAAAGGCATAGCTGGCATGATCACTAGTTCTAATGCCCAACTGAGGGGCTAATAAACCTACGGTGGCTCGTAGTTCTGGGACTTAAGGTATGCTAAACCCAGTCCTACTGAGTGCTCAATACTACTCTCAAAAACATACTTTAGCTCATATATAAACTGAGACATATCTGATGTCAAAGCTGTTTGAAAAGCATAAGGACATATGTAATGTCATGCCATTCTCAAGTCATAAGTCTTTACAGCTTAGTAAAGCCACAATTCAAATGTACTTCTTTCTAAAATTCATAGCTTGAGAATTAGGCATGTAATTTTATAAATACTTGAGGTCATGTTATCTAAACATGCCAATTTTACTTAAAAAGATGCGTATGGGGTGAAATTATGCATGCTGTAAAATCATGCTATAAGTCATCCTCAATGCATGGACTTTTGAAATACTTGAAGAATTTTATATAAAATCATGGGTACTATACTAGAAACCATAATTTGATATTAACAAACTAAATTCATAACAATTCCATAAATTGGGTAAGAACCCTAGTTTCAAAAATCCATAAATTCAAAGTAAACCTTGAGGGCTTGGGCATAAGGGTGAAAGGAATCTCTTATTGAATATCCACATACTTGAATTGAAGCTTTATTAATCTAGAACTTGGGGAATAGAGGCTTGAAGATGGAATCCTTATCTTGGAGCTTGGGAGAATAGAGTTCATTCCTCTTTTAGAGTTTGGATGAGGGTTTGGGAGAAGACTTAGGATAATTGAGGTTAAAACCCTCCTAGAGTTATCCAAAATAACCTCACTTAGGAGTTAAAAGAGTGGAAAAATACAAAAATACCCCATGGATTTAATTCTGGAAAACTTCTTAAAAACCTTGGCTTCAGGTTCCACGGATGAGGTCTACAGACCGTAGACTGAACCACGGCCCATGGTTACCTCTCGTGGTTTCTGGCCCAAATGACCAGTTGCATGTCTGAGTTCTACAAGCAGGGTCTATAACTCATGGATTGATCCACGGACCATAGAAACCCCTCGTGGTTTCAGAGGAAAAAGCTGAGCCTCAGTCTGAGTTCCACGAGCTGGTTCCATATTCTGTGGGACCATCCATGACCCATGAACTCCACTCGTGGTTCTTAAACTTGAGAAGGGATCTGCAAAACAATTTCCATGAGTCCATTCCATGGCTTGTGGTTCAGTCCATGGATCGTGGTTTTGGGCTCGTGATTCCTAGAAGGTTCAAAATTTATAGAATTTCTAAGTTTAACAACTGGTAGAAATTCCAGGGTGTTACAGTTAACTATTACATTAGTATTGCTTGTACATTACATGCTTTAGGGAGTGAAATAATGAATGTTAATGATATCCGGTTGTCAATCTATGAAATGAACTTATCTTAAATATTTGTTGGTTTTACAATTGTGGTTTGTGTTCATTGTTGTTGATTGTTATGATGTCTGTGATATTTGGTTAGCTTAGGTACCACGCCTGATAAAATTCATTGGTTGGCTCGGGTACCACGTCTGGTACGGTATATCTATCAGTTGGCTTGGGTGTGGTTTTCAGACATGTTTCATGTAGTTGTTAAGTCATGGTGGTAACAAGAGTCGTAGGTTGTCTATTTCATGTGAGAGGGACGGATCGAATAACATTGGTGGTTAGCAACTGTGGCTTCGGGATCAAAACCATTAAGGTGATGCTAGTGTTGGCAAGATAGGAAGGCTGGTGAGTATTAGTATTATATGAGGATAGGTTAAGACCAGGATAGAAGGGTAGGAAGACTCTAATGGTGGAGATGGCAGCAGAAAGTATGTAGGAAGGCTTGGGGACATAATGTATAGGTTCATGGATGTTATACCTTGGTAGTAAGGGTTGTTGATAAGGGACGTGGATTTTGTAACTTTCCTTGTCACGACCCAAACCGCCGCGAGTGGCATCCACCCAAAACCCCTGGATGATCGAACTAGTAACTCAATCAGCACTTAGTGAAACTAACATCTCAAAACCAGTTGCATTAATTAAACTAGCATTCATAGCAAAAAATACTAATAATAAAGATCCGCGGAAAACACCCCTTTTATTTGAAAGTCGTGTACCAAAACATCTCTTAATGTCTAGAGTACGAGGATGCAATCCCAAAAACAAGAAGTCTAAGACCGAAATAATGGACCAGAAGTATACTAGAGAAAACCATGGTAGCCCAGAAGAAGCAGCTTACCCTTGGATTCTGGAAACATCGAGAATAGAACTGAGGTTGTGTAGCGGCCACCGGAATATGTCATGTACTTACAAAAGAAAATCAAGTGCAGTATCAGTATACAAAAACACATTATACTAGTAGGATCATCGGACATCTCCAATATACAACGTATGAACATTTAACTATGGCTGAGTAAGGCAGAACAAACATGTATACAAAACTAGCAATATCACCAGACTCTAAGTCCTCCACCTAAACTTACCAACTACATGAAACAGGTCCAACAACCACCACGGTAACAACAATACAACAAGATAGCCCTTTTAAAGTAAACCAGACAAACCAAAGATCCCTAGGACAATACCTAAGTGTTCAACATGCAACCCGGTCTACACTAAGATCAACTCCATATTCAAGTACATCCACCCGACCTCTCATGGGCCATTATGCAACAATCACAATTAAAGAATACAACCAGGTCCACTCATGGAACCATCAATAAACCACAATCAAGTAATTGTAATCAATCTAGTACCAGGCGTGGTACTTGATCCAACCATTATAGAACCCATACAAGACGTGGTACCCGAGCCAACTGATATATGTAACATGTACCGGGCGTGGTGCCTGAGCCATCCGATATGTATTCTATACTATGAGGGGTAGTCGAGCCAACCGAATGTCAAACACAAACAAACAATCAACAATATTGAACAAAAACACACTTGTAAACCAACAAGCAACAAAGACAGTTCATTTTACAAGATTGATAACCGGATATGTAGACATTCCTAATTCCATTCCTTAAAACATACAATGAACATGCAATACTAAGTAAAAGTTACAATGTACACATATTTTAAATGGGAAAACAACAACCATCACCTACCTTGAATAGCCTAAAAGCTTTACTAGACTGGAGCCTTCTCGTACCCTGAAGCTTTCACTTGTTCTTTGTCTAAAAATGATTACACAATATACTATAATCAGTCCAAGTGGCCTAATAATCCCCGGATTATACTCAAATCCTAATCCTTAGGACAACCATTATCATTGCACCCATCCCAGGGCCTTCCCACCATTAATTTACCTAAAGCTATTATTTTTACGGATACACTAAGCAAATTATGGTGTTTTAATCATAAATGAACAATTATAATCATAACCCACGAATTCTACACCGTAGAATCATCTTCTCCACTGGGTTATACCTTTTTAGGTTAATCTAAACCTTCCCCCAAACCCATAACTAATGATTCTAATATTCGAGAATCAAAGTACTGTAGTCGGGGAGTAAAATCCTTACCTTTAGGAAGAAATTTGGTGGAAATCTGAGTTGAAATCACCCAAATTGCCTCTGCCCTTTCCCAAAATATTCTTGGGAGAATTTTTGAACATTTTTAGGGAAGTTTCTGCATTAACAGCGACTTATTCCACTATAGCATTCCCCACACTTCTATAGCGGCACCACTGTAGCAGAACCCACCCGCTATGGCGGTGCTGACCACCTTGACTTTTGCTATAGTGGGAATTTCTTTGCTATAGCGATCATCGCGGTTGTGCAGTATCAGCCTCTATAGCAGTTGGCATAGAACAGATCCTCGGAAAATCTCCCAAAGTTGCCCATTTTACAACACACTCCAAATCTTGATGTTCCGAACTAACCCCTTTACATCAACTTCGAGATCGGGAGTTCTACTCACCCGAATTCACTTCTGAAAAGTCCCCCTGACTCCTTAACGCCATAGCTAATGGAAAAACTAGCTTAACCTAAGACATTTTATCCAATCCTTTTTTGGATTTCCCTAAACCATACCTCACTTAGAATTTATCTAAGACTAGCCTAGCTCAAAATTTCCAACTTCCAAACTCGAAAGTTTTCTAACTCAATTCTTCGCACAAATGGATTACCCATAATGACGGAATAGATTTTTACAGTAGATACCAATTAACCTATCATTCATCCCTGAATGATTAAACCCAAAAAAGATGAGCTAAAAGAGAGAAATAGTAGTACCTGAATCCTCAAACAAGTGAGGGTACTTATCCCGCATGTCCTTCTCAGTTTCCAAAGTGGATTCCTCAACCGGACGATGTTTCCATTGAACCTTGACCGATCTGATCTCCTTTTTTCTCAACTTTTATACATCCCGATCAAGAATTGCAATCGGCTCCTCTTCATACTGAAGCTCCTTGTCCAATAATACCAAATCTCACTTAATAATGTACTCCCCATCCCCATGGTATTACTTCAGCATAGATACATGGAAGACTGGATGGACCCCCGACTAACTGGGTGGTAGTGTTAACTTGTAAGCCATTGTCCCTACAATCTCGAGAACCTCGTATGGACTGATATACCGAGGGCTAAGCTTGCCCTTCTTGACGAATTGCATTACCCCTTTCATTAGTGACACCTTCAACAACACTTGTTCACCAGACTAAAATGTCATGTCTCTTACCTTGCGATCTGCAACTCTTTCTGCCTGCTCTGGGCTTCTAAAAACTTGGTTTGACTACCCCTCACTTTTTCCTGTACTTCCTTCACCAAGTCAACGCCCAAAAGTTTCACATCACCTTCATCAAACCACCCAATGGGTGATCTACATCCCCTTCCATAAAGTTCCTCGAATGGTGCCATGTCGATACTGGAGTGATAGTTGTTGTTGTATGAGAACTCACACAATGGTAGGAACTGGTCCTAATGGCCCACAAAATCTATCACACATGCTCTCAGCATGTCCTCAGACACCTGAATCATCCTCTCCAACTGGCCGTCTGTCTAAGGATGAAAAGTCATGCTGAAAGTGAGTTGGGTGCCCAATTCTTCGTGCAACTTGCCCTAGAACTTAGAAGTAAACCTCGTACCTCTATCTAAAATGATGGAGAGTGGCACCCCATGCAATCTCATGATTTCCTTAACTTATACCTTGGACAACTGCTGGAAATTATAGTCCACCCTCACCGAAATGAAATGAGCTAACTTGGTCAGCCTGGCCATGATGGCCCAAATAGAGTCATACCTTCCTAAGGTCTTAGCAAGACCCACCACGAAATCCATGGCTATCCTTTCCCATTTCCACTAGGGAATGGGCATCCTCTGAAGTAATGTTGCAGGCCTTTGGTGCTCAAACTTAACCTGCTGACAATTTTGACACTTAGACACATAGTCAGCTATGTCCCTATTCATCCTAAGACACCAATAAAGTTGTCTTAAGTCTCGATACATTTTGGTTATGCCTGGATGAATTGAGTAACGCGAGCCATGATCTTACAACAACATATTTTGTATCTAGTCATCAACACGAGGAACACAAATCTGCCCTCTAAAGCACAATACCCCACCAACATCCAATGTGGCATCCCGGGCCTCACCGAACACCATCTTGTTCTGAAGCTTGTTCAAGTGTGCATCTTGAAACTGATTGGTTTTGATTTCCTTTAGAAATGTGGGTTTAACCTCAACACTGGACAACACCCCACCCTATTCTGAGATGCCCAACTGCATAAACTTAGATTCTAGAACCCGAATCTCCCAAGCCAAGGGTCATTTGGATACCCCCAAACAAGCCAAACTACCCATGCTAACCTCTTTTTGGCTCAATGTGTATGCCACCACATTAGCCTTACCCGGATGATACTGGATGGTCACATCATAATCCTTCAATAGTTCAATCTACCTCCTCTATCTCAGATTCAAATATTTTTATATAAACACATGTTGCAGGCTGTGATGGTCTGTGAACACTTCACACTTGACACTATAAAGGTAGTGTCTTCAAATCTTGAGTGTGAAGACCACTGTTGACAACTCTAAATTTTGTGTTAGGTAGTTCTTCTCATGAGGCTTCAACTGCCTAGAAGCATAAGCTATAACATTCCTGTCCTGCATTAACACAGCACCCAAACTCGAATGTGAAGCATCACAAAACAAAATAAAATTATTACCTTAAACAGGCAATGATAGGATAGGAGCTGTAGTCAGAAGTGTCTTGAGCTTTTGGAAGCTCTCTTCACATTTGTCAAACAAAACAAAAGGTACTTCCTTCTGAGTCAAACTTGTCAAGTGAGTAGCAATGGAAGAAAATTTCCTGACAAACCTACAATAATATCCCACAAGCGTCACAAAACTCCTAACCTCAGTCACAAATCTAGTCCAGACCCAACTCTTAACTGCCTCAATCTTTTAGGGATCCACCATCACCCCCTTTTTTGAAATCACATGCCCTAAGAAGGCAACCAAAGACAACCAAAATTCACACTTTGAAAACTTGGCATACATTTTCTAGTTCCTCAATATCCCCAGAACAATGCGAAGATGCTCTGCATGCTCCTCCTTACTCTTAGAGTAAATCAAAATGTCATCTATAAATACAATGATGAACAAATCCAGAAATTATTTGAACACACCATTCATAAAACTCATAAAAGCTACCGGCGCATTGGTCAACCCAAACGACATTACCAGGAACTCATAGTGCCTTTACCGAGTCTGGAATGTCGTCTTAGGTATATCCCTGGACTAATCTTTAGTTGATGGTACCGTGACCTCAAGTCAATTTTTGAAAACACAGAAGCACCCTGCAACTGATCAAAGAGGTCATCTATGCCGGGTAAGGGATACTTATTTTTGATAGTGACCTTGTTCAGTTATCTGTAGTCCATACACATTCTCATACTTGATGTGCCGGGACTCTACGACATATTTGACGCCTTTAACTAAGAATACTCGCAAGTTTTTAAGCAAGCTTTATGGTTTCTGATGTTTTTATGTTGTATTTGCAGGAAATGGAGACAAAGATAGAAAAAGAGTGAAAAATACTCAAGCTAAGTCACACTGGTTAGGAATAACGGAGGGCCTGACGGGTCATCACACAGGTGACTGACCATCAGGGGAGCCACCAAGCCTGGCAACAGCTAGAGAAAGCTCTGGATATGGGTGATGGTTGGCTTGACAGGTTGTCACGCCTGTGACTGACCGTCAGCCAAGCCGTCAGGATGAGAAAGCAAGACACTGAATCATTGGATAGTGGCGACGGTTTAAGTGATGGTCCGTCAACAGCCTGACGAACCGTCAGGGAGGCCGTCAAGTTAGAGCAAATGGAGATTATGCACTGGATAGTGGCGACGGATGGAGCGACGGTCCATCACAGGCTTGACGAACCATCAAGCCAAGCCGTCAAAAGCAACAGCGGGATTCCGATTTTATTTTTGGAACTTTATTTTCCTGGACTAATATAAATACCCAGTTTTAGGGTTATTTTTAATATTCCGCATCCGACACTTGCGACGTATTATTTTTTTGAGAGAAACTTTAAGATAAAAGAACGAAGAAAACAATATCTTTGTCTTCTTCCTTGGGATTTTCACCATTGGTGCTCGGATTCTACGAAGTTTAAAGTAAAGTAATAATTTTCTATTGTAAGAATTCTTTCTTCTCATATGAATACTATTATTTCTTTACTTCGTTTTGCTAGCATGAGTGGCTAACTTCTCATAGCTAGGGTTGTGGGAGCCATGGCAAAAGTAACAATATATATTCGGGGTAGCGTTGGGTTGATTTATATGTTGTTCACATTGTTAATCATATGTTATTAACGTTTTTTAATGGTTGCAAACATTAGGACATGCCTAGGGTTAATTTGCTTGAACTAAGAGATTAAAACCAGGTAAATTTGACTAACAACGAGGATTCGAGACTTTTAACTCTCGTCTTATGATTAATGCTTTAGCAAGATTGATCTACTTGATGTTTTGGATTGAAATGAGAAATTTTACCTTTTCAAGTTCGAGAGAATTGGAAAGGAAATTCATCTATTTGGTTGAGAGACGCTTAGATGATAACATGAATTCAATCACATCGTGATAGACATATGGAAAGAACCTGACTAAGCTTTAAATCGAAATTGTTACGATGCCATGGTGAACACTTCTCTAGTTCACTTCTCATATTGCTTTTAAACTCTTGTAAATTCGTCGATTGTTATCTAAATTTTTTGAAAGTTGGTAATTATAAACCCCCCCCCCAAATCACTGGGAACTATCGATTACTAGTCAACTAAACTACTAACGACTTAATTTACACTTTATTCCCTGTGGGATCGACCCCAACCTTGGTTGGGTTCTATATTTGACAACGACCGCTTGTGCTTCTTAATTGAAGTGTACTTTGGGCGTATCAAATTTTGGCGCCATTGCCGGGGAATACGGTTGTTTATTAAATCCAGTGTGTTTGGTTGACTCTTAGTCATACTTTCCTGACTTACTTTTATTTGTTGTTTTTGTTTTATTTTTAGAGGGTGCATAGTTGTGCATGCCAAGTACCCGACGCTCGGGTGAACTAATATTACCTTACGATCCTGAGCTTGCTAGAACATTAAGGCAAACCATGAATGCACAACAACAAGAGGCAGCGAGACTCGCTGCAGCTCAGCAAGCCCAACAACAATTTAATGCTGATAATATTGAGGATGATGTTGGGTTGGATGATGAGACTTTAGTGGGTGAGGGCATACAAGCGAATATTGTTAACAATAATGCTTCAGCCTATCAGAGGACACAAAAGCGAGGTAGAGGTCGACAGCAACCAAGGCAGTATGCTTTGGATGATGATGAGGATATCGACTTGGATGGAGTTGGTTCTACGGGCGCCATTGTTCTTCCTCCGCTAGCGCCCGGGGCCAAGTTCAACATTACTAGCACAATGATTCAGCTGTTGAATTTGAGAGGGTTGTTTTGTGGTGTGGCTGGTGATGACCCCAACAGGCACCTGATGAATTTTGTGAGCATCTGCAAGTCATTTGAATTGCTGGGAGTGAATCAGACGGCCATCAGGCTTAGGTTGTTCCCGCTGTCTCTGTCGGATGAAGCAGCGATATGGTTGACTGAGCTAACTCCTGATTCTATAATAACCTGGGAAGAGTTGAAAGAAGAAGAGCGGGACCAAGATATGGCCCATCTAAAAACGCAAATGGACCTACTGACAAAACATTTGTTGTCATGAAGTATGGAGAAAGTGAAAGTTGTGGGTTCCCAAGGTAGAGCAGCAGAGTCTGAATCTGATGAGGAGGCTAATTATTTGGGGGGTTTCCAGGCCAATGGCCAGGGGAACCAAGGTCGGAACTATCAAAAGGACAACTACTATGAAAAAGCTGGCTACAAAGATCGTGATCAGGGGAACTGGAAGAATAAAACTGATAGAAGTGGGTTGTACATACCACCTGGTAATCGGGAAAGAGCTAGCAATAAGACAGGGACGTCCAAATTGGAGAATATGATGGCGAAGATGTTGTTGAAGGTGGAATCTACTGACTCTGGAGTCAAGGAAGTGAAATCTGAATTATCTTCAATGAGTCAGTTGGTGGATTCTCAATCCACCTCAATCAAGTAGTTAGAGCAACAAATAAGTCAAATCTCAGCATCTCTGAATCAAACGAAAGCTGGTACATTGTCGAGTGACACCATTTAAAACCCGAGGAACGATAGGAATTGTATGGAGATCACCACAAGAAGTAGTAAGACATTACCAAAATCACATCCGATAATTCAAAAGCAGAAAGATGATGTTATTGACGAAGATGAGCTCATTGATGATGAAAAGGTGAGTGATTAGGGTGTGGGTGTTCATGTTGAAAAACCCACTTTGGTAGAGGGTGATTCTAAATTGCTCACGGAGAAGAGCAAGGAAGTTGAAAAACTTCCAAAACAAATGACAAAGCCTCCTCCTCCTTTCCCTCATAGGATCAAAAAGAAGGTGGAAGATGGGAAATTCCATATGCCTATCACCATGCTCAAGCAAATCTCTGTGAATATCCCTCTGGTGGATGCGCTTGAACAAATGCCCGATTATGCCAAGTTCATGAAGGACTTGATCACAAAGAAGAGGTCAGTAAGTTTTGAACCAGAAGACAACCTCCACCATTGTAGCGCCATTTCATCAAGGTCGCTAGTACAAAAGAAAGAAGACCCGGGTGCATTCACTATTCCTTGCACCATCGGGGAGTTTAATTTTGCAAAAGCTCTTTGTGACTTGGGGGCTAGCATAAACTTGATGTCGTTGGCTATCTAACGATAGTTGGGCTTAGGAGCCCCCAAACTGATGACTATGAGATTGTTGATGGCTGATAGATTGGTTAAATGGCCGGTGGGTATTTTGTATGATGTGCTTGTGAAGGTGGAAAAGTTTATTTTTCCGGTAGACTTCGTGATTTTGAACTGCAAAGTGGACTTTGAAGTCCCTATTATTTTGGGATGACCCTTCTTGGAAACCGAAAAAGTATTAGTAGATATGGAGAGCAATGAGTTGACTTTCAGGTTGAATGATGAAATAGTGAATTTTAATATGTGCAAGTCAATGAAGCAACCGAGGGACATGAATGTCGTCTCGGTTATTGATGTTGTTTACGAATCTGATGTGATTGTTTTTGTTGAAGAGAGATTTGTTGTAGAGACGTTGGCAGCGATTATGCTGAACTTCAATGATGATGACATCGATGATTATGAAGAAATTGTAAATGCTCTGGTTGGAATGGGGTCACATTTTTACTCCCCAAAGAAATTAGATCTTGACTTGAAGAATAGGACGACACCTCCTGCAAAGCCTTCTATTAAGGAGACGCCGGTGTTAGAGTTGAAAGAGTTGTCAGGCCATCTGAGGTATGCATTTTTAGGTGATAAAGATACCTTACTTGTGATCATTGCGGCAGACATTGTGGAAACACAAGTTGAAGCTTTATTGTCCATACTGAGGAGATACAAGAGATAAATCGGCTGGACCATTACGGATATTATTGGCATCCCGCCAGGTATTTGTACTCACAAGATACAGTTAGAAAAAGATTACACTCCCACCACTGAGCACTAGTGGAGACTGAATCCGCCAATGCAAGAGGTGGTGAAGAAAGAAATCATCAAATGGCTCGATGCTGGAGTGGTCTACCCAATTTCTGATAGCAAATGGGTAAGCCCAGTGCAATGTGTTCCTAAGAAAGGAGGATGACTGTGGTAGCTAATGAAAAAAATGAGTTGATTCCATTAAGACCTGCCACAGGTTGGAGAGTCTGTATGGATTAACGGAAGCTCAACTCTTGGAATCTCTGTGATCATTTCCCCATGCCCTTTATGGATCAGATGCTGGATAGATTAGCTGGCAGGGGTTGGTACTACTTTTTGGATGGATATTCGGGGTACAACCAAATATCTATCACCCCGAAAGATCAGGAGAAAACCACTTTCACCTGCCCCTACGGTACGTTTGCTTTTAGATGCATACTCTTTGGTCTTTGCAATACTCCTGCAACATTCCAAAGATGCATGATGTCTATCTTTTCTGATATGGTGGAGAACACATTGGAAGTCTCCATGGATGACTTCTCTGTGGTGGGTAATGCATTTAAAGATTGCTTGACTAATCTGGGCCAAGCATTGCAAAGGTGTGAAGAGTCAAACCTCGTGCTGAATTGGGAGAAAGGCCATTTCATGGTGAAGGAAGGCATTGTATTGGGGCACAAGATATCTGTGAGAGGTCTAGAGGTGGATAGAGCCAAGATAGAAGTCATCGAGAAACTACCTCCACCCATCTCAGTAAAGAGGTTGAGGAGCTTTCTTGGTCATGCCGGATTCTACCAAAGATTCATTAAAGATTTCTCTAAGATTGCTAACCGTTTGTGCAGGTTGCTTGAAAGAGAGACTAAGTTTGTATTTGATGCTGAGTGTTTGAAGGCGTTTGAGTGCCTGAAAGAAAAGTTAGTGCCTGCTCCTATTATAATTTCCCCGGATTGGTCCAAACCGTTTGAGGTAATGTGCGATGCAAGTGGTGTTGCACTTGGAGATATTCTGGGATAGAAGCAAGACAAACTTTTTCACCCCATTTATTATGCTAGTGAGGCATTGAATGGGGAGCAAAAGAACTACACGGTGACAGAACAGGAGATACTAGTTGTTGTATATGCTTTTGATAAATTCAGAGCGTACTTACTTGGTACAAAAGTGGTGGTGCACACAGATCATGCGGCCTTGAGGTATTTAATGACCAAGAAGGATGCAAAGCCTCGACTAAATCTATGGGTGTTATTGTTGCAGGAATTTGACTTTGAAGTCAAAGATCGAAAAGGTTGTGAAAACCAAGTGGCGGATCATCGGTCCAGACTTGAGAGTGAAGAGAAAGTAGTAGATGAACCGTAGATTAATGATGCATTTCCGGATGAGCATGTGTTGGCTGCGTCACTTGATATGGTGCCTTGGTATGCCGATTTCGTAAATTATGTATGTGTGACATGATGCCGAAAGATTTGAACTTCCACCAGAGAAAGAAATTCCTCCATGATGCAAGTAAGTTTTTTTGGGGTGAGCCGTATTTATTCCGGTTGTGTGCTGACAACATAGTAAGGAAATGTGTACCGAAAGTGGAAATTACAAGCATCTTGCAAGCTTGTCATTCGTCCCCAGTTGGAGGGCATCATGTGAGTAATCGAACTGCCCGAAAAATCTTACAGTGTGGTTATTATTGGCCAACAATTCAGAAAGATTCGTATGAATTTGCCAAATTTTGTGATCAATGCAAACGAAGAGGAGCAATCTCTCGTCAATAAGAGTTGCCAATGTGCACTATTCTGGAGGTTGAGTTATTTGACGTATGGGGGATAGATTTCATGGGCCTTTTTGACAGTTCTTATGGGAACCGTTACATCCTGGTAGGGGTTGATTATGTTTCAAAGTGGGTAGAGGCGGTTTCTTTGGCCGATAACGAAGGGAAGAGTGTGGTGGCTTTTCTGAAAATAAACATCTTTGCTCAGTTTGGCACCCCTCGCACGATCATAAGTGATGGAGGGTCACATTTTTGCAATAAGGTGTTCCGGGCTGCTCTAGAAAAGTATGGGGTGAAGCAACACAAAGTAGCCACGCCTTATCACCCCCAAACAAGTGGGCAAGTCGAAGTGTCGAACTGTGAAATTAAAGAGATATTGGCAAAGTCTGTGAATGTGAACCAGCGAGATTGGGCAAGGAAGCTAGATGACGCACTCTGGGCGTACCGAATAGCGTTTAAAATGCCAATAGGTATGTCTCCTTATCAATTTGTTTTTGCTAAAGCTTGTCACTTGCTCGTGGAACTTGAGCACAAAGCCCTTTGGGCGCTCAAAAAGTTAAATCTTAGTTGGAAAGATGCATCGGAACTAAGGTTGGAACAATTGATGAGATGAATGAGTTCCGATTGCGAGCATATGAGAGATCCGCTCTCTACAAGGAATGAATGAAGCTATACCATGACAGAAGAATTGAGAAAAGGGAGTTCAAAGTTTGGGACTTGGTATTGTTGTTCAACTCTAGGTTCAAATTATTTCCCAAAAAACTCAAATCAAAATGGTCCGGGCCATTCAAAGTACACCAAGTATTTCCATCCAGCGTGGTTGAACTCGAAAATAAGGATGGTGAGTTGTTCAAAGCCAATGGGCAAAGGGTGAAGCAATACCTGGGCCTCCCGAAGGAGGTAAATAGCTTGTCTCTGGTGTATCTTGATGAAGTCTAAGTAATCAAGATACCCGCGTTGTGCCGCGACATTAAATCAGGCGATGTATGGGAGGCAACCCATAATTTGTTGTTGTACTATGATCTTAGAATAATTTTCTTTTAGAATTGGTTAATTTGTGCGTTGAGTGTGCAGGTACAAAAAGGTGGAAATAAAAGTTGTATTCTGGTTAGGGGTGACGGGCCCTTTTGGTGGGTCGTCAATTGCGTGATGGACTGCCACACAAACCGTCACAGTTGAACCAAATATTGGTCTCCACAGTTTAGTGGTGACGGTTGGAGTGACGGACCATCACAGATGTGGTGGGCCGTCATCCAAGATGCCAGATGAACACTACAGTAGGGGAGTCACTGTCTAAGTCTGACGGCTCAAGAGACGGACCGCCAGGCCTCTGACGGGCCGTCACTCAAGCCACCAACATCAGGTAAGTATTTTTTCTTTTAAATTTGGGACCGACCAGACCCAAAACCCCCTTAAGACCCCAACGAAGGAACCCGTTTCAAATATTGAAACGGTTCCTTCACCTTATTTCATCTCTCATTCATCTTCTCTCCTCCAAAGCCAAATCCAAAATCCTTGCTCTTCCAAATCAATCCCACTCATCTTCTCCATACATCTCTTTCCCTAAAATCTCCAAAACGAAAGGTCGGCTACCATAGTCGAAGGGTAAAAGTAGAAAGTTAAGTGTTCATTGTTCTTGTAACTCAAGAGAAAGAAAAAGAGTCTTATTTTCCAATCACAAACACAAGGTATGATGCTAAACCTTTTCTTTCTTGAATTGTTGGTTGGTCTTATTTGAAAATAAAAAGAAGAGCAAGGAGGGGATGGATGGTGTGAAATTGTTAGGTGTGGTTGTTGTTGTTGTTGTTTGAAATTGTAAATTTAACATGGGTGAAGTCTTGAGTAACCCATGGGATTAAATAGATGATGGGTGGTGACATTGTGAAACCAAATCCCACAAAGAATGGGAAAACCACTAATAGAACACCAAGTGTTCGAGGAAATTCCCCAAAGGGAGTAAAACATTCATTGTGTAACAGTGATGGTTTCCGCGATGAGCCACCACATTAGTGACGACTCATCAAGAAAACCACCATAGTAAAAGTACACTGTCTCAGTCTGACGGTTGGCATGATGGGATGTCACACATGTGACTGACCGTCAGCCAAGCCGTCAACAATGAACAAATTCACTGTCTAAGAGTGACGGCTGGTGTGATGGTTGGTCACCCCTGTGACTGACCGTCACCCAAACCGTCACTCCAAAACAGTGGCGTTTGCTTGGTGTTTTCCCATTCTCATGTGTTCTAGATTGTTCCCGTACACCCTAGTAGATGAATCGGGTAGCGAAGAAGAAGCAATTGAAGCACCGGCCTACCAGACTAGGCTATCCAAATGAAGAAACACCCAAGTCTCCCAGTCTGAGGAGGAGAGTGGGTCATCTAGCAGTAGGTCGGGCAGTGATAGTGATCTGAAGAAAGTGGTAGCTCCAGATCCAGTCCGGAAGATGTAAGTGGTACTGAGGCCACCAAAAATGCAGAGAGGGCACCCATGGATAGAGAATTGAATCTGGTGGGTACTTGAGGGTGCCCCGAAGCACTATCTTGACGGTCTTACCAAAACAAAATCGAGGAGCCACAAAAGACCGATAGCTGAGGAAGTGCAAATCATTACCATGGATCTACCAGAATATCCAGTTCTTCAGACACAGTTTCAGAGGTACCAGCTTAAGTGGATGAGCACACCTTCAGGATTCTATTATCCAGAACTAGTCTAGGAATTCTATGCCAACTATTTGGCACTGTTGGAGAGCAAATACGAGAAAGGAAAAGGGGTTAAATCAGGCAGGATAGGGTTTCGGTTCAGGGTAAACAAGTAAACATCTCCCGAGAGATGATTAACAAAGTCCTCTTCAGACCTGAATACATTTCTCCACCGGATATGCCAGAGTTTCAAGACAAGATTGCCAACACATACTCGCAGAGACCGTGGTTAGCACGGACATTGACGGATGGCTCACCATCTTGGCTAACTCATAGGGGAAGGATATCGAAGCAATCACTGAGCTTCGTAGCAAAGTTCTGGTGGGCTGTTGTGCGGTACAGGCTCTTTTCTATAGGTGGAGATGCTAATCTAGATGAGGGAAGAGCCATCCTAGTGGCAAGTTTGATAGTCGGGTACGTCATCAATTTCAGAATGATAATTGCAGACGAGATGCGGACCAGGGACATGAAAACCACTTCTTCTTTGCCATTCCCGTGTCTGGTTACTGAGTTATGCAGGCGTGCGGAGGTACCGATATTGGATGGCATTGATGATCAAGTGACAGCGTCATCCAAGAAAAATATTGACAAATCAAAGGCTGACACTAAGTTCGACATGAGGATTTATAAGCCTCAGATTTTTGAGGAACCAACCACAACCACCTCCGAGGCGACCGACACTCCATCAGGCACAGAGATGCCACTTGTGGTGTTTGATCCGAAGACTTCACAAACAACTAGAGATACTGCCGAAAGCTCTGGCACTGCAGCAAGTCCTCCTCTAGCACCAGAATATCACATGAACCCCCAAAAGTTTGCTAAAATGGCGCAGAAGGAGAAACAGATGGATAAGTAAATTGTCGTTTGGACGGACTTGTTCAAGCCCACCATTGATGAAGCAATACGGAAGGCTCTGAAGCCGTATAAGGGGCTACGTGCAAGATTCGATGCCATGGAAACCCGGATGGATGCAAAGTTGAATGAATTGAGCATCCCAGACTTGGCGAAATTTGATGTTGAACTGAAAAAGGTGAAGGATGAAATCACCGCCCTCAAGCAAGAAAAGGCACCTTGTGATAAGACTTCAGATTTTGTGGACTTGGAGGAAGATACCCCGATAGTAGATTTGTTGGGTCGACCGCTGAAAAATTGATGAACCACGAGTAGGTGAAAGTGGGGTGAAAAGGTCGAAGAAGAGAAAGCACAGAAAGAAATCATCCGAGGAGGCCTATTTGTAGACTGAGAGGCAATGGTCTATGATAGACGAGCAGCTGCGACAGGAGAGGGTATGTGCCCAAGAAGGTGGGGCAAAGCAGGTGGGGCATCATCCAGTGCAGTACCAGAGTTTGGCGAGACTCCAGATGTTGATGAGCTGAGTACGCTGGCCAAAACTGGCATCACTATTCCAAATCCCGAAGCCTAGGCTTCACAGGTACCCCTATTCCTTTGTTCTGTATATCTTCTTCGATGAGCATTGAGGACAATGCTAGATTCTTTTATTAGGGGTAGGGGTATTACCACCGAAGGTTTTTGTTGTCGTGCTTCTTTTCCTTCGGTGTGCTAACTAGTAGAACCGGCATGTTTAGGTTGTTTTTGCTTTTATTGTTGTGTGATGTTGTAGCAAGCATGGCTATGAATGGTTAAAATAAAAAGGAGTCCCCTCCGAAAAAGTTTCTTTTTGTACTTGTGTGTGGAAAATTAACCGTTATGGATCCTTGAGTGTCATTGTATGCATGTGCGAAGAATGATCTTGTTTAGGTTGAACTGTTGTTTCAATGATTGTTAGTGGTATGGTTTCCTGATGCGAAGTGCGTGTGAGCTTTTTGTTGAAATTCTTACTTTATACATGCATCTAGAACTTGCCCCGTCTATTTCGTTGAAGTTGAAATCTAGTTGCTTAGGAAAGGATCACAGACCCTTTTTGTGTGTAGTCCACTTATCCCAAAAGACCGCCCAAATGTTAATTATCCCTTTGATCCTTGTTTGAGCCTTGATTGACCCCATTCTTTCTATACCCTATCACCATTCCTTTTTAATCTTAGAATCCCTATTTTGGCCCCAGTCCCCCTTTGGACATTGTGCACCTAAACTCAGGCAATCAGCCTAAGTTGAGGGTGGCTACTGTAGCGGGAAATTGATAAGAAGAAAAATAGGAGGGAAAAGATTGGTTGTGGATAGAATGGAAAAGTGCCGGTGCGTGCCTAGAAAGAAAAAAATAATAATAAAAAAATGAAAAAAGAAATTGTCAAAATGAAAAGGCCGTATCCGTAGCTAGAAAGAAGGGAATAAAAGGCGAATAAAGTTTGATGAAGATAGTTTAGTGGAAATAGTGGGTCAGCGATTCCAAGGAGGGCTTAGTCACTAATCCCTAAATGTACCCTACCTGCACCCGAAGCCTCATTACAAGCCTTAACAAGTCCTGTAGTGATCCTGAGCGACATTCTGAGAAATGGAAATAGAATAGTAAGGGCAAGCCTATGGCATCGCATGTGCATTGTTTGAAATCATTTGTGAGCGTGAGCGTCTTACTTAGTTCTGAAACTCTGTGTGTGGGACTTCCTTGTAGTGAGGGCATCGGGATTTCAATATTACTTTCTGATTGTTGGGATAGCGATTTGTGCATATGTAGAATGCTCAGTCACATCGGAATGACACCCTTGGATCCTGACGAGTTAGCTTTTCAGAACACTTTTGTAGTACCGGGGGAGCTTGGTTTGAATTGCTTGAATCATTAATTAGCCATGGTTGCTAGAAACATGTTTTATAGCGTCGTAGTTGAGTCGTCAATTTTGTTTTTGTTGTCATGTTGCTTGAGGACAAGCGAACGCTTTAAGTTGAGGGTGTTGATGTGCCGGGATTCTACGGCACATTTGACTCCTTTAACTAAGAATACTTGCAAGTTTTTAAGCAACCTTTGTGGTTTCTGATGTTTTTATGTTGCATTTGCAGGAAATGGAGACAAAGATAGAAAAAGAGTGAAAAATACTCAAGCTAAGTCACACTGGTTAGGCATGACGGAGGGCCTGACGTGTCGTCACACAGGTGACTGACCGTCAGGGGAGCCACCAAGCCTGGCAGCAGCTAGAGGAGGCTCTGGATATGGGTGACGGTTGACTTGACGGGTCGTCACACCTATGACTGACTGTCAGCCAAGCCGTCAGGATGAGGCAGCATGACACTGCATCACTGGATAGTGGCGATGGTTTAAGTGACGATCCGTCAACAGCCTGACGAACCATCAGGGAGGCCGTCAAGTTAGAGCAAATGGAGATTATGCACTGGATAGTGGCGACGAATGGAGCGACGGTCCGTCACAGGCTTGACGAACCGTCAAGCCAAGCCGTCAAAAGCAATAGCGGGATTCTGATTTTATTTTTGGAACTTTATTTTCCTGGACTAATATAAATACCCAGTGTTAGGGTTATTTTTAATATTCAGTATCCGACACTAGCGACGTATTAATACTACCATCCTTCTTCTTCACAAAAATACCAGAGCACCCCAAGGTGAAGCACTGGGATGAATAAAGCCCTTATCTAAAAGTTCCTGAAGCTGAGTCTTAAGTTCCCTAAACTCTACCGGAGCCATACGATAAGGAGGAATAGAGATCCAAATCTATACAGAAGACAATGTCTCTATCCGGAGGCATGCCAAGCAAATCCACCAAAAACTCCTCCTCAAACTCAGAAACCACCGTAACTGACTCAATCAAAGGGGACTCCACACGAACATCCCAGAAATAAGCCAACAAGGCCAAACAACCTTTTCCCACTAACTTCCTAGCCCAAACAAAGGATATAATCTTCGCTGGCTTAGGCTTTTACACACCTTCACACTCTAGCCTATCCTTACCAGGAATCTCTAGTGTCACTGTCTTAGCATTAAAGTTCAACACAGCATGATATAGAGACAACCAAGTCATACCTAAAATGACATCAAAACCCAGCATGTCCAGAATAACCAAATCTACCCAGGTCTGAAAACCCACAAAAACCACAGGACAAGTACGGTATCAAGGGTTACTACCACAGACTCCCCAACGGGGGTAGAAACATGAATAGGGGAATCAAGGACATCACAAACCAAATCCAGATCCAAAGCAAATTTTACATACACATACGAATAAATGGAACCTGGGTCAAACAATACAGAAGTTATCCGATCACAGACTAGAATTGTACCTGTTATCAAAGCATCTGATGTTTTAGCCTCAGATTTCACCGAGAATGCATAACAATAGGCCTTGTCATCAATCCGAGCAACCTCTATGGTGTGTTGTATTACTCCTTTGCATGTTCCACCATTCCCTCTGTTCCCATGGCCTCCTTAAAAATTACCTCGCCCACCCTATGGATGACCCCTGTCATTGCCACCTCTTCCTGCCAAAACAATAACCCTAGTCTGCTACTGAGTCTAATTTACTGTCTGCCTGTGAGGGCACTCCCTCTTGAAGTGACCCAGATCACCACAATGAAAATATCCACGATTAAGAGTAGGCCTGCTAGTAGAAGTATAAGAATCCCCTTGGCCTCTAGGAGATGAAAACTGTTGACTGGCTCCTGGACGACCACCTACAGAAGCTGGCAGGGCTGACTGAATAGGATGAGCCAAATACACCTGCTGAATGTGACCCCTAGAGTAAGAACCACTAAAATTACCTTTATTCCGGGACTTCTTGGCTAACACCTTAGCCTGCCCCACCTGTCTGACCCCCTCTAGTTTCTTCACATAGTCAGTCACCTTATTAAAACTCTTTCCTATCGAGGTCATATGCACAGACAAAACTTGTAACTCAGTACTCAGACCCTTAACATACAGACGAATTCTCTCCTCCTCAGTACCCAAAAGTTGAGTAGCATAACATGACAAGGCATAAAATTTAGACTCATAGGCTAAAACAAACATGTTACCCTGCTCAAGGGCCAGAAACTCATCCTTCTTGCAATCCCTCAAAGTGTGAGGCATATATTTCTCCAAGAACAGAACATGAAACTGTGCCCAAGTCATCAGAGGCAAAGGTGATGGCCGACACTCTACATGAGCTTTCCACCACTGCCTGGCATCATACTGAAGCTAAAAATTAAAACATTCTACCCCATGTTGTTGCACAATACCCAACTTATGCAGCCTCTCATAGTAGTCCAGAATAAACTCAAAGGCATCCTCTTTCTATATACCCTGAAACATCATAGGCTTCAGTTTCAAGAATTTGGTCAGCATCTCATGCTCGGTTCCGGTCATAATAGTGGCTAGCATCGGATAGAAGAAAGAATCAGTACCTGATGCCGCATCCATCTTAAGAGCTGCTGCAATAGCTGGTTGAGTGCCCAAAACCCAATTTTTTGTACCAGTAGGGGTGACTCCAGTACCTGCCAGCCCACTCAAAAAAGTCCACACCTGCTGAAATACCTCGAGTGATATCGGGGGAAGGCCTTCACCTCTAGCTGGTACCACCTCCTCCTGTTCTGCGCCCTCCTCAAGTACAATCTCAACCTCCTCCTTAATAGGATCTTGGGGTGGGGGAGGGGTCGCCGCCCTTTGCTCTGCCGCTGCCTGAGCTCTACCCCTGGAGGGTGTTGCTCTTTCTCTGCCCCTTCCTCTGCCCCTTCCTTGCCCTTTGGCTATTTTTTCCACTATGCGAACCGCCACTCTCACTCCATTACATCAGTTGTTAACCATCTGCGGACAAAAGAGTGAAAGAAGTTAGATACCAATTTGTATCACCAGATACCAATTGGAATCAAGTTATAGCACGAAGGAAGAAAGAAGAGATAGTTTCCTAAAAGGCTATACTCGAAAAAAAGTACAAAGAGGCTATACTTGAAGAAAAGTACAGACGTCTCTGTACCATTAGGCAAGACTCTACTAGACCCATTTTGGTATGACGAGATCAATGAACCTAGGGCTCTCATACCATCTTAGTCATAACCAAACCACCATAAGTGGCACCCACCCAAAACCCCTGGATGAGCGAATTAATAACTCAATCAGCACTTAGTGATACTAACAGCTCAAAACTAGTTGCATTAATTTAAACTAGCATTCATAGCAAAAAATACTTACAATAAAGATCCTACAGAAAACACCCCTAGAATCTGAAAGTCGTATACCAAAATATCTCCTAATGTCTAGAGTACAGGGATGCAACCCAAAAAATAAGAAATCTAAAAGAAGCAGCTCACCCTTGGATTCTGGAAATGTCGATACTACAACTGAGATTGCGTAGCAGCTGCTGGAATATGTCTTGTACTCACAAAAGGAAAGCAAGTACGGTATCAGTACACAAAAACACATTGTACTGGTAGGATCATCGATCAGCTCTAACATAAAACATATGAACATTTAACTACGGCTGAGTAAGGAAGAACAAACATGTATACACAACCAGCAATATCACCAGACTCTAAGTCCTCCACCTAAACTTACCAACTATATGAAACAAGTCCAACAACCACCTCGGCAACAACAATACAACAAGACAACCCTTTTTAAGTAACTCGAACCAACCAAGGATCCCTAGGACAACACCTAAGTGTTCAACATGCAACCCAATCCACACTAAGACTAACCCTACATTCAAGTAGATCCACCCGGCCCTCATGGGCCATTATGCAACAATCACAATTCAAGAATACAACCCGGTCCACTCATAGAACCGTCAAGAAAGCATAATTAAGTAATTGTAATCAATCCCATACCAGGCGTGGTACCTGAGTCAACCATTATAGAACCTGTACCATGTGTGGTACCCGAGCCAACCAATATAACTTATACCAGGTGTGGTACCCGAGCCATCCGATATGTATTTCGTACCAGGCGTGGTATCCGAGCCAACCGAATTTCAAACACAATCCAACAATCAACAATAATGAAAAAAAACACACTTGTAAACCAACAAGCAACAAAGACAGTTTATTTTACACGATTTATAACCAGATATGTAGACATTCCTAATTCCATTCGTTAAAAAATACAATGAACATGCAATACTAAGCAATAGTTACCTTGTACACATATTGTAAATAGGAAAACAACAACCATCACCTACCTCGAATAGCCTGAAAGCTTTACTGGACCGGAGCCTTCCCATTCCCTGAAGCTTTCGCTTGTTCTTGGTCTAAAAATGATTACACAATATACTATAATTAGTCCAAGTGGTCTAATAATCCCCGGATTATATTCAAATCTTAATCCCCAGGCCAACCATTATTATTCCACCCATCCTAGGGCCTTCCCACTATTAATTTACCTAAATCTATCATTTTTACGAATACACTAAGCAAATTATGGTGTTTTAATCATAAATGAACAATTATAATCACAACCCAAGAATTGTACACCCTAGAATCCTCTTCTCCATCGGGTTCTACCTTCTTAGGTCAATCCAAACCTTTCCCCAAACCCATAGCTAATGATTCTAATATCTGGGAATCGAAGTACTGTAGTAGGGAAGTAAAATCCTTACCTTTAGGAAGAAATTTGGTGGAAATCTGAGTTGAAATCACCCAAATTGCCTCTGCCCTTCCCCAAAATGTTCTTGAGAATTTCTGAATATTTTTGGGGAAGTTTCTTCATTAACTGTGACTTATTCTGCTATAACAGTCCCCACACTGCTATAGCCCTAGTGCTGTAGTGGAACCTGACTTCTATGGTGGTGCTGACCGCCTTGACTTCCGCTATAGCGGGAATTTCTCCGCTATAGCGATCATTGTGGTAGTGCACTGTCAACTGATATAGCAGTTGGCATGGAATAGAACCTCGAAAAATCTCCCAAAGTTTCCCATTTTACAACACACTCCACATCCTAATGTTCTGAACCAACCCCTTCACGTCAACTTCGATATCAGGAGTTCTACTCACCCGAATTCGCTTCCAAAAAGTCCCCTAGACTCCTTAATGCCTTAGCTAACAGAAAAACTAGCTCAACCCAAGACATTTTACCCAATCCTTTCCTGGACTACCCTAGATTGTACCTCGCTCATAATCCATTCGAGACTAGCCTAGACCAAAATTTCCAACTCCCAAACCCAAAAGATTTCTAACCCGATTCTTCGCATGAATGGATTACCCATAATGACGGAACATGTTATTACATTCCTATTGGATGTTTCTTTGGATTTTTACATGATATTATGTGGTGGATTTGGGTCGACCAATGATTTCTACCAGTACATGTTGTTTGTACTGATACTACTCTTGCTATACCTTTTGGTATAGTCTGGTTGTAGGATCAATGATGTTTTCTAGAGACGTGGATAGTAATCTCCACCAGTTTCTGTTTATCTTCCCATGGTGGGAGTTGTATCCACATTTAGTTTTGTACTTCTCTTAGAAGCTCTTGTACCTATTTACACTAGTTCCTAGGAAGGGTTTGTAGTTGAATATTTTTGTTAAAGATTTTATTGTATTCAGAGTTCTGAAATTGTTTTATACTTTAAAGGCATTTCTTATGTTTCTTTATTTCTTCCCTGTACCTGTTTTTAAATCGGGTGGTAAGGGTTCTCCTATCTAGGTGACATAGAGTAGGTGCCCGCACAGCCCATGTCATGACCTAATTTCTCGGTCATGATGACACCTACAACCCTCCGATATGTAAACCAATTCTCGTAGCCCAGAACGGTCATTAATGGGCTACTATCTAACAATTAAACAAAAGAAAAGGTAATATAAGCAGAAGCAAGGGTCATACGAGAAGAAAAGTAATAATAGGAGTATATATATAACATACATAAGCTAAACCAAAATCCAAAACCTGGTATCATAGTATATAAGACCCAGATCTACATATAAAGAGTACAAAAGGATCCAAAATAATATGTACATAATATCTCCAAGTAGTAAGAGAGTACAAAATATGAAAGATAAACTAAAATCAAGCTCCGGTCTCCAAAAGCTCACCCACGGTCTGGATGGTCCAAAAGTCTCCTCGCATGAGTGTCCACGAGCTAACGGTGAGGGCCCACACTAGGATCTGCACCAGAAGATGCAGAGTGTAGTATGAGCACCAAATGCGAAGTGAATGGTACCCAGTAGGTATCATAGGCCAACTGGGCACATATAAGATAAAAGAGCAGTAATAAGAAGAATAGAAACAGTTAGTCATAGAAAACAATGAAGAAGTACACAAAAGCTAGCACAGAAGGAAGACAGCAGAAAATAACATACATGGCTAGCTACAGAATATATATTACAGACACAGGTGAAAGAAAGAAATGACATGTCACGCACCGAGGTTACCCCCTAGACGTAACACGGGACTCGGGATCACGACGATACCAAGCTAACCCTTGGTCATAGCATTCTCAAGCATAAAAAAGAAATAAGATATAGTGGAAACACCAACGTAAATCCAAAACTGGAAGACATATCATAAATATAGAGTCGAATAGGAAATACAACTAAGAAATCATCTCATAAGGTCTATGTCTGAAAAGCCTCTAAGACTATCATAGAGAGTTGTTGGGACAACACCCCCAACTAACTCGAACGTCTAAAAATAAAGAAGGAAACATAAACTGAAGGGGAGCATAGCCTTCGGACCATGAGGACTCACCAAAATCTAAAATAAGAGTGGACGGATCTCTAGCCACGAGCTGTGAAGGAAAACCTGAGTCTACATCATAAAAGGATGCAGCGCAATATGCGTTAGTACTATGAAATGTACTAAGTATGCGAGCAATGCATGAACATAGTGAAAATATGCTAAGTATGCTTGAATAACTGAAATCATGCTTTTAAAGGATAACTGAATGCAATGACTCTAAAAATATCATAAGCCGAAGCGTAAACATAAGTAATAAGTCTGAAATCTTATTTAAAGTCAAATGCAACTTTAATCATAAATTGTTTCTGTGGGAGGTTCTCTAACCGACATAGACCATGTGAGCTACATGGAATTCGATGTATCTGCCCCATCGAAAGGACCCAATATACCTTGCTAGGATATAGAGGCATTACTTTGGCGTGATCACTAAAACTGATGCCCAACAGAGGGGACTTAAGACCTATGGGGGCACGTAGTTCTGGGACCTTTTCGGGTACTCTCACTCGGTCTAACTCGGTGTTAATACTACTCCCAAAACATATACATATAGATCATATAATACTTGGGCATATCTGATGCCAAATCTATTTGAAAAGCATAAGAGTATATCTGATACCATGCAATTCACTTAGCTTAGGTGGACATATCTAGATGCCAAACCTTTTTTAAAACATAGGGACATATCTGATGTCCAAAACTGTTGGAAAAGCATAAGGACATATCTAATGTCATGCAATTCAAAAGTCATGAATCTTAAAACTTTGCAAGACCATAATACAAAATATACTTTTCTTGCTAAATTTATGCTTAGAGAATTTGTCATGCAATTTCATAAGTACATAAAGGCCACGATGTCTAATCATGCCAACTTTCTCTTGGAAACATGTAAATTCATAGTTTCATGCTAGAAATCAACATTTATGCTTGCGCTTTTAAAACCAATGAGAGAATCATAATCAAATCATGAGTAATCAAGAGAAAACCATGAATTTAAACATAGAAACTGATTTCATAAACTCTCCCCAATTTTAGATCAAAACCCTAATTCCATAACTTCATAATTCAAATTAAGACTTGGGGATTTTGGGATTAAGGGTGAAAGTAACCCATTGTTAGAGACCCACATACCTTGGATGAAGATTACCCACTTCAATGGAAAAGAATTGGAGACTTGACTTGGAGCTTGGAGACTTGAGCTTGAAGAGGGATTTCCCTTTTTGGGAGGAGATTGAGGATCTTAGGATGAACTTAGGGTAATATGGGTAAAAACCCTTCTAAAAGTAGTAAAAACGACATCACTTAATACATAATAGGGTGGGAAATGACCAAAATAACCCTGGGTTTTAATTTAAAAAAAGCTAGAATTTTGGTCAACTTCAGTATCCACGAGTGGAGTCTACGACTCGTAGACTTTTCCACGAGTTGTGGAATCCAGTCGTGGGACTCAGACTAGGAAGTCAGTCTGCAGAAGACTTTCCACGAGTCAACAGAATGACTCGTGGAAGCTTCCACGAGCCATAGGGTTGAGTCATGGAAGTCAGGAAAATGTTCGGTCTCTGATGGAGTTCCACGAGTCAACATCACAACTTGTAGAAAGTTCCATGAGTCGTGGAAGTGACTCATGGAAGTCTGTACTGGAGATGGTCTGCAGGGCTGGGATTATGAGTCCCTTCCACGACTCGTAGAACCTTCCACTACTCGTGGACTTGACTCGTGGTCCCTGAAACTTGGATTTTTTTGAAGTTTTTAACTTGGTTAGCTGGATACGTGTACGGGGTGTCACAATATCCCCCCTTGGGATCATTCGTCCTCGAATGAAGGCTAGACAAGGGAAACTGAGGGGAAAACAGCCCAACCAAACATCAAAACACAGAAATCAGGGGGGTAATCATAAAACCAAAATTTTCAACTTAAAAACATGATAAACTAACTTCGTAAAACATGTTTGCATGCTAGGATCATGAGAGAAACCGGTGGAATAAAATCGGAGTGATATACTAAGGAGGAAACTAGTACCTCAAGCTGGAACTGAGTCGGAAGGAAAGAGATGAGGATATTTGGCCTTCATGGCCTCTTCCACTTCCCAAGTAGCACCTTCAACAAGCTGATTCCTCCAAAGGACTTTTACTGAAGCGACTTCTTTGTTTCGCAACCTCCGAACCTGACGATCAAGGATCTCCACGGGAACCTCCTCATAAGTGAGACTATCCTTCACACCTACATCTTCCAAAGGAACAATCAAGCTCAGATCACCAACACACTTCTTCAACAAGGAAACATGGAAAACTGGATGAACCGCTTCCAACACCGTTGGCAACTCCAACTCATAAGCAACACTACCAACTTTCCTCGAAATTCGATAAGGACCTGCAAAATGGGGACTAAGTTTTCCTTTCTTGCCAAACCTCATCACACCTCTCATGGGTGACACCTTAAGGAAAACCCAATCACCAACTTCAAATTCTAACTCCCTTCTCCTTACATCTGCATAAGATTTTTGTCGACTTTGAGCAGTTTTCAACCTTTCCCGGATAAGCTGAACCTTCTCCATAGTCTCATGCATAGAATCTGGACCAATCAAGGCTGCCTCACCAACCTCGAACCAACCAATAGGAGATCTACACCTCTGACCATAAAGTGCCTCATACGGAGCCATCTGGATACTAGATTGAAAGTTGTTGTTGTAGGCAAACTCGATAAGAGGTAAGTGATCATCCTAATTTCCTTTGAAGTCAATAACACAGGCCCTCAACATATCCTCCAATGTCTGAATAGTATGCTCGGATTGGCCATCCATATGAGGGTGAAAAGATGTGCTAAGTTTCACCTTAGTACCAAGACCTTTCTGAAACGATTTCCAAAATTGAGATGTAAACTGAGGACCTTTATCCGAAATTATTGACAAAGGAACACCATGCAATCGGACTACCTCCCGAATGTAGAGTCTAGCATAATCATCAGCGGTATTTGTAGTCTTAACAGCTAAGAAATGGGATGACTTGGTCATCTTGTCGACAATCACCCAAATGGAATCATGTTGCCTTCGAGTACGAGGCAAACTCGTAATAAAGTCCGTATTGATTGTTTCCCATTTCCAAGTGGCAAGGTCAATATCCTGAAGCATACCACCTGGTCTTTGATGTTCCACCTTTACATGTTGATAGTTGGGACACTTAGCCACAAATCCGACTATGTCCTTCTTTATACCATTCCACCAAAAGACTTCCCGTAGGTCACGGTACATCTTAGTGGCACCTGGATGAATAGAGTATCTAGAACGGTGAGCCTCAGACAAAATCTATTGTCTCAACCCATCAACATCTGGCACACACAAACCAACCTGATAACGAAGCACACCATCTCCCCCTTGGGAGAAAACCTCAACCCTTTGCTGACGAACTGCACCCTTAAGCTAAAGTAGAAAGGAATCTTGGTATTGCTTGGTTTTCACTTCAGCCACCAAGGATGATTCGGCACCATTAGTCATAATCACACCACCTTCAGTCGAGTCCATAAGGCGAACTCCCAACTGAGCGAGCCTATGAACTTCTTTAACCAATTCCTTCTTTCCATCTTCAATGAAAGCTACACTTCCCATGGATAACCTACTCAAAGCATCCGCCACAATATTGGCCTTACCCGGATGGTAAAGCACACTCATATCATAATCCTTAAGGAGTTCAAGCCATCTCCTTTGTCGCAAATTCAACTCCTTCTGAGTGAACACATATTGAAGACTCTTATGATCGGTGAAAACATCCACATGCACACCATACAAGTAATGTCTCCAAATCTTCAAAGAAAAAACCACGGCCGCTAGCTCAAGATCATGAGTGGGATAGTTCTTCTCATGAGTCTTAAGCTGTCTAGAAGCATAAGCAATCACTTTACCACGCTGCATCAATACACAACCCAAACCAATCCGAGAAGCATCATAATACACAATAAAATCATCTAAGCCCTCGGGTAAAGCTAACATTGGGGCTGTAGTCAATCGAGTCTTCAATTCCTGAAAACTCTTCTCATAAGAGTTGGACCACTGGAACTTAACCTTTTTCTGAGTCAATCAGGTCAATGGGGAAGCAAGGGAAGAAAACCCCTCCACAAACCTCCTATAGTAACCAGCCAAACCCAAGAAACTTCTAATATTGGACGGAGAAGTGGGTCTAGGCCAGCTCTTCACTGCTTCAATCTTTTGAGAATTAACCTTAATACCATCACTAGTCACAATATAACCCAGAAAAGCAACAAACTGCATCCAAAACTCGCACTTGCTAAACTTAGCAAACAACTGTCTATCCTTGAGAGTTTGCAACACAACTCTCAAGTGATCCACATGCTCCTCCTCACTCTGAGAGTAGATGAGGATATCATCAATGAAAATAATCACAAAGATATCCAAATACTATTTGAACACACGGTTCATCAAATCCATAAAAGCTGCAGGAGCATTCATTAGACAAAAGACATAACAAAAAACTCATAATGACCATACCGAGTCCAAAAGGCTATCTTCGGGATATCACATTTCCGAACCCGAAGCTGATGATAACCTGATCTAAGGTCGATTTTAGAGAAGAACCTAGCACCCTGAAGCTGATCGAACAAGTCATCAATCCTAAGAATGGGATACTTATTCTTGATTGTGACCTTGTTCAATTGACGGTAATCAATACACATTCTAAGAGATCCATCCTTCTTCCGAACAAACAAAACTGGGGCACCCCAAGGAGAAATACTAGTCCTGATGAAACCCTTATCAAGCAAGTTTGTCAACTGATCTTTCAACTCTTTAAGTTCAGCAGGGGCCATTCTATAGGGAGGAATAGAGATTGGATTAGTATCCCGAAGAAGATCTATCTCAAAGTTAATTTCTCGCTCGGGAAGGACTCCAGGCAAATCATCGGGGAACACTTCTAGGAATTTGTTCACAATAGGAACAGATTGATTAGTTGGGGTCTTGGACTCCGTGTCCATAACCCGAACTATATGATAGACATAACCCTTAGAAATCATCTTCCTAGCCTTAAGATAAGAATTAGAGGAATATTAGACTTAAGCTCTATCGCACGATGTGATCATGAAAGAAGTGAAGTTTTTCTAAGACACCTCATAGCTTCCTTTTCATATGTGGCGCGCTTCACACACATGAAAAAGAGTACTCGATGCGGCTTTCAGACATCCTAGGACTCTTGAACCTGGCTCTGATACTAAGTTTTTCATGCCCCGAGGTTACCCCCTAGATGTAACACGGGACTCGGGACCACGAGGATCCTAAGATAACCCCTGGTCATAGCATTCTCAAGCATAAAAAAGAAATAAGATATAGTGGAAACACCAACGTAAATCCAAAACTGGAAGACATATCATAAATATAGAGTCGAATAGGAAATACAACTAAGAAATCATCTCATAAGGTCTATGTCTGAAAAGCCTCTAAGACTATCATAGAGAGTTGTTGGGACAACACCCCCAACTAACTCGAACGTCTAAAAATAAAGAAGGAAACATAAACTGAAGGGGAGCATAGCCTTCGGACCATGAGGACTCACCAAAATCTAAAATAAGAGTGGACGGATCTCTAGCCACGAGCTGTGAAGGAACACCTGAGTCTACATCATAAAAGGATGCAGCGCAATATGCGTTAGTACTATGAAATGTACTAAGTATGCGAGCTATGCATGAACATAGTGAAAATATGCTAAGTATGCTTGAATAACTGAAATCATGCTTTTAAAGGATAACTGAATGCAATGACTCTAAAAATATCATAAGCCGAAGCGTAAACATAAGTAATAAGTCTGAAATCTTATTTAAAGTCAAATGCAACTTTAATCATAAATTGTTTCTGTGGGAGGTTCTCTAACCGACATAGACCATGTGAGCTACATGGAATTCGATGTATCTGCCCCATCGAAAGGACCCAATATACCTTGCTAGGATATAGAGGCATTACTTTGGCGTGATCACTAAAACTGATGCCCAACAGAGGGGACTTAAGACCTATGGGGGCACGTAGTTCTGGGACCTTTTCGGGTACTCTCACTCGGTCTAACTCGGTGTTAATACTACTCCCAAAACATATACATATAGATCATATAATACTTGGGCATATCTGATGCCAAATCTATTTGAAAAGCATAAGAGTATATCTGATACCATGCAATTCACTTAGCTTAGGTGGACATATCTAGATGCCAAACCTTTTTAAAAACATAGGGACATATCTGATGTCCAAAACTGTTGGAAAAGCATAAGGACATATCTAATGTCATGCAATTCAAAAGTCATGAATCTTAAAACTTTGCAAGACCATAATACAAAATATACTTTTCTTGCTAAATTTATGCTTAGAGAATTTGTCATGCAATTTCATAAGTACATAAAGGCCACGATGTCTAATCATGCCAACTTTCTCTTAGAAACATGTAAATTCATAGTTTCATGCTAGAAATCAACATTTATGCTTGCGCTTTTAAAACCAATGAGAGAATCATAATCAAATCATGAGTAATCAAGAGAAAACCATGAATTTAAACATAGAAACTGATTTCATAAACTCTCCCCAATTTTAGATCAAAACCCTAATTCTATAACTTCATAATTAAAATTAAGACTTGGGGATTTTGGGCACAAAGGTGAAAGGAACCCATTGTTAGAGACCCACATACCTTGGATTAAGATTACCCACTTCAATGGAAAAGAATTGGAGACTTGACTTGGAGCTTGGAGCTTGGAGCTTGGAGCTTGGAGACTTGAGCTTGAAGAGGGATTTCCCTTTTTGGGAGGAGATTGAGGATCTTAGGATGAACTTAGGGTAATATGGGTAAAAACCCTTCTAAAACTAGTCAAAACGACTTCACTTAATACATAATAGGGTGGAAATGACTAAAATAACCCTGGGTTTTAATTAAAAAGAAGCTGGAATTTTGATCAACTTCAGTGTCCACGAGTGGAGTCTATGAATCGTAGACTTTTCCACGAGTCATGGAATCCAGTTGTGGGACTCAGACTAGGAAGTCAGTCTGCAGAAGAGTTTCCACGAGTCAATAGGATGACTCGTGGAAGCTTCCACGAGCCGTAGGGTCGAGTCATGGAAGTCAGGAAAATGTTTGGTCTCTGATGGAGTTCCATGAGTCAACATCACGACTCGTAGAAAGTTCCACAAGTCGTGGAGGTGACTCATGGAAGTCAGTAATGGAGTTGGTATGCAGGGCTGGGATCACGAGTCCCTTCCATGACTCGTGGAACCTTCCACGACATGTGGACTTGACTCGTGGTCCCTGAAACTTGGATTTTTCTGAAATTTTTAACTTGGTTAGCTGGATAAGTGTACGGGGTGTCACATGACGCAACTGGGATCCTTGCAATAACAATATATAAGAAGTTTTCAAAAAATGGGGGATATATCGGTAACCTCAAGTAAAAAGGGAAGGAGGAAACAGGAAACAAAAACATGCTTGAATACAAGAAGAAGAACTAAGACAAGATACAAGTACTACTTCCAATATCCAAATCGTAGTAAGAAATCAACATAAGGAATAATAACTCGACTAAGCAAGAACAAGCCTACATACAGTCCCAACAAGTGACCATACACCCGAGGAACACAATCAAGTGAAGACAAATCCTCCAGCATCCCATACTACCAGAGCGTACACTCAGTAAATACCAAACAAGGGTGGAACCTCACGCAAATGAATGGTATGATGTACGATGATATCAGGGTGGAACAGTAACTCTGTATGTGCCTCCTACGGTGCCTAAAGGGCCCAGCAGGTAGATTCTATGGAAATACACTGCCTGTATACCTCAACAACACCATATACCCCTCCTCTGGTACATGTAGTCCAAAGCCCTTGGTCTGGATTGGCAAGGTCTATGGAGGTCCTCGACCACAGACTAAATCTCAATCTCGAAACCACATCCCAAGTGGGTCCAGATCTAAGCTGGTAGCTCAAAATCTCTAATATGAATGCCCAGACTCTATCAAGGTCTAAAACAGTGGAATAAGTCTCAAAACCCCACCAAGGGTGCCCGGGCATAACCGAGTCTAAAATAGTAGTAAAACAGCTCTGGTGCTTGGACCGATCGAGTCTAATATCATCTTAATCTAATAAAAAGCCAGTCTAGCACTACGGCCCTGCCGAGTCTCGTAGTAGTACTAAAACTGTGGTAAAACCATCTTCTAACTCTTTTACCCCAAGAAGATCCACAAAGTCATTTCCAAACCATTTCAGAGTCATTTCAGTCAAAAATGGGCCCCCATGGCCATGTGATGTGCCGCCATTTTACGGCACTTTCGACTCCTTTTAACTAAGAACAATCGTACGTTTTCAAGCAACCGTCGTCGTTTGTGATGTGTTTATGGTGTATTTTCAGGAAATGGAGACAAACATGGAAACGGAAGGAAATACGAGAAATAGAGCATTCTGGATAAGAGTGACGGCCTGAGTGACGGCCCGTCACACATGTGACGGTCCGTCACAGTGACCGTCAAGTGAAGGCAGTGGACTGCCTAAGGGTGACGGTCCAGGCGATGGTCCGTCAAGCCAGTGACGGTCCGTCAGCCTGGCCGTCACACCTGGGCAGTCCGCGACGCGGAATCCGAGCGTTTTTGGGATTTGTTTCCTAGACTCCTATAAATACCCTATGTTAGGTTTATTTTATTTACCAAGCTTTTTACAATAGTTCTCCCAATAGTTTTAGGAGAGATTTAATCGAATTGGAGAGCAAGAAACACGTTTTTCTATTTCTTGAATTCGTGTTCTTGATTTGTTCTTGGGATCTTTGTTTTCTTGTTCTTGGAATAATTGAAGATTGTTTTCACTACATTGTAAGGATCTCTTTTCTTTATTATGAATATGACTTTCTTCTATTCTTCTACAAGCATGATTAACTAAACCTCCCACAACTAGGGTTGTGGGAGCCATGGCTAAAGTAGCGATATAGATTCCGGGTAGCGACGGGTTCAATATATGTGTTGTCACGTTGTTAATCATTCATTATTTAACGTTTTCTAGTGGTTGCAAACATTAGAACATGCCTAGGTTTAATTTGCTTGAGTAAAGAGATTAAAACCGGGAAACTTGATTAACGACGAGGATTCGAGACTACCAACTCTCGTCTTATGATTAATGCTGTAACTAGATTAATCTACTTGATGTTTAGGATTGAAATCTAAAAGCACACCTTTTCAAGTTCGAGAGAATAGAAAAGTAAATTTGTCTATTTGGTTGAGAAACGTTTAGACGATACAATTAATTCAATCACATCGTGACACGCATATAGAAAGAACCCAGTTAAGCCTAGAATCGACGTTGTTACCAATGCCATGGTAAACACTTCCCTAGTTCATTCTCCTATTGATTAATTCTCATACATTATTATTTGCTTTTGTTCACACAAAACCCCCCCTTTATTTACCGGAAACTATTGACCATTAGTCACATACTTCACTAAAGGCTTAACTCTCACCATATTCTCTGTGGGATCGACCCCAACCTTTGTTGGGTTCTATATTTGACAACGATCGCTTACGCTTCTAAATTGGAGTGGTACTTTGAGCGTTATCAAATTTTGGCGCCGTTGCCGGGGAATACGGTTGTTTATTAAGTCCGGTGTGTTTATTTGACTCTTAGTCATACTTTCCTGCTTTTACGTTTATTTGTTGTTTTTGTTTTTGACAGGGGACAGAGTTGTGCATGCCAAGTACCCGGCGCTCGGGTGAATCAACATTACCTTACGACCCCGAGCTTGCTAGAACGTTAAGGCGGAATATGGCCGCACAACAAGAGGCAGCAAGGCTCGCTGCAGAACTGCAGGCCCAATAAAATCTGAATGCTGGTGGTCTGCAGGACGCTGTTATGCTGAATGATGAGGAAATCGACTTGGATGGAGTTGGCGCTACGGGCGCCATTGCTCTTCCACCGCTAGCGCCCGGAGCCAAGTTCAACATCACTAGCACGATGATCCAGCTGTTGAACTTGAGAGGAGTGTTCCGTGGTACCGCTGGGGATGATCCAAACCAGCACCTGATGAATTTCGTGGGCATCTGCAAGTCGTTCGAGTTGCCTGGAGTAAGTCAGACGGCAATCAGGCTCAGGTTGTTTCCATTGTCTCTGTCTGATGAGGCAGCGTTGTGGTTGACAGAGCTGACCCCCGACTCTATCGCAACTTGGGGAGAGTTGAGAGGAGCTTTCCTAGAAAGGTTCTTTCCTCCCTCTCGGATGATACAGTTGAGGGACGAGATTAGCAACTTCAGGCAGCAACCTCATGAAGCATTGCATGAGACCTGGTTGCGATTCAAAAAGAAGATAACACAATGCCCGAACCATCAGTTGACCGATAACTTTTTGATGCAGACGTTCTACCGGGCACTGAATTCGGCTACGAAGCCGACGTTAGACAACGCAGCAGGTGGTGCATTCATGGGTCTCACTTTTGTTGAGGCCACAACTACTTTGGACAGGCTCACCAAAACCAACAGGGCCTGGCATACACGGGATTCAGAGGTAGCAGCTAGCACTTACGCAGTTGGTATGTCAGCTGAGCAGCGCAGAAAAGACGAGGAGCGCGACCAAGACATGGCGCATCTGAAAACGCAGTTGGACCTACTGACCAAGCACTTGTTCTCAGGAGGTATGGAGAAGGTAAAAGTTGTGGGTTCTCAAGGTAGAGCAGCAGAGTTGGAAACTGAGGAGGCGAATTACTTGGGGGGTTCCAGGCCAATGGCCAAGGAAACCAAGGTCGGACCTATCAGAAGGACAACTACTATGAGAAAGCTGGCTACAATCGCGATCAAGGAAACTGGAGGAATAACGCCGATAGAGGTGGGTTGTATGTACCACCTGGTAATCGGGACAAAGCTAGCAACGAGGCAAGGACTTCCAAGCTAGAGAACATGATGGCGAAGATGTTGCTAAAGGTAGAATCGACTGACTCTGGGGTGAAGGAGATAAGGACTGAGTTATCGGCCATGAGTCAAATAGTGGAGTCACATTCCACCTCGATCAAGCAATTAGAGCAGCAAGTGGGGCAAATCTCGGCATCTCTGAACCAAAGGAAGACAGGTACCTTGCCGAGCGACACTACTCATCCGAGGAATGACGCGAGTTGTATGGCGATCACCACAAGAAGAGGAAAAATATTACCGGAATCACATCCGGTAATTCAGACTCAAGAGGGTGAGATCGTGGACAACAAGAAAGTCGAGGAGGCTACTCTAGAGCCCGTGGAGAAAAGCAAGGAAGCTGAAAAGCTTCCAACTATGATGCCTCGACCACCACCTCCTTTCCCACAACTCCTGAAGAAGAAAGCGGAAGATGGTAAGTTCCTGAATTTCCTGACCATGCTCAAGCAAATATCAATAAACATCCCATTGGTGGAAGCGCTTGAGCAAATGCCCGGTTATGCAAAGTTCATGAAGGACTTGATTACAAAGAAGAGGTCGGTAAGTTTTGAACCAGAAGACAACCTCCACCACTGCAGTGCGATTTCCTCAAGGTCGTTAGTAGACAAAAAGGAAGATCCAGGTGCGTTTACTGTTCCCTGTACTATAGGGAAACTCTGCTTTGGAAGAGCCTTGTGTGATCTTGGTGCTAGCATCAACCTGATGCCGCTAGCGGTCTATAAATAATTGGGTTTGGGAGCTCCTAAACCAACGTCCATGAGAGTATTGATGGCTGACCGTTCGGTAAAGAGGCCCGTGGGAATATTGTCTGATGTGCTAGTAAAGATCGGTAAGCTTATCTTCCCAGCTGACTTCGTGATCTTGGATTGCGAAGTGGATTTTGAAGTTCCCATAATCTTGGGATGACCTTTGTTAGCCGCGGCTAGGGTGTTGGTTGACATGGAAAGAAACGAACTGACCTTCAGGCTAAACAATGAAGCTGTCAAGTTCGATGTGTCTAAATTGATGAAGCAACCAAGTGACATGAGGGTGGTCGCGGTCGTCAATGTTATTGAGGAAGCTCCTACGGATGTGCATCTCGAGGAGAAGGGTTTGGTCGAGACTCTAGCTGTTGTGAGAAGGATGGTGCGAGAAGGGAAACATGTAGAGGAAGGCGGTGAAAATAGATCAAAGAAACGAAAACACCGCAAGAGAATCTGCAAAGAAAGAGCGAAGAAGTTGTCGCGACTGGCTGCGGAGCCAATGAAAGAAGAAGCTGGAACGCAACATGAGGTTGTCGCGTGCACTCACTCCATCAATTTCTCCTGTTTTGGAGACCCGGCGGTCTCCAAAATCATTCCAGAATCTGAGTCCTATCGACTTCACAGGTATTCCTTTCTCTCACAGTTTTTAGCTTTCATATGGATGCATTGGGGACAATGCATGAGTCCAAGTTGAGGGTGTGGGGAAACCTGTGAGTCACCACCGAGGGTTTTTGTTGCCGAGTTCTTTTCCCTCCGGTGTGCTATCTAGTAGAATCGGCATGTTTAGGTTGTCGTTTAAATTTTTAGTTGTTTTCTAAGTGTCTATAGCAAGCATGTGGCGGTTTTTCTTGACTAAAAGGAGCCCCCTTTAAAAAAAATTCTGGTTTTGTACTTATGTTGAAACGATTGACTGTTTGGATCCTTGAATGTCATTGTGTGATTATGATTAGAATGAGTATGCGTAAGCCGAGCGGGTGTTTGATAGTTGGTAGCGATATAGTTTCTTGGTGCCAAGAGTGTGTGAGATTATTGTTATAAATTCTTACTCTGTGCATGCATCTAGAACTTGCCCGGTCTATTTTTGTTAAGTTCGAAGTTTGGTTGCTTAGGAAAGGATCACAGGCCCTTTTTGTATGCAGTCCACTTAACCTATAAGACCGTCCAAATGCAAATAATCCCTTTTTGATCCCTGTTTGAGCCATAATTAACCTTGTTCTTTCAATAACCTGTCACCGTTCCTGTTTAACTTTGAATCCCTATTTTGGCCCTGGTCCTTCCTTGGACATCGTGCACCTCAACGCCGGCAATCAGCCTAAGTTGAGGGTGGCTACTATAGAGGTAAACCCTGTTTTGGCCCTGGTCCTCCCTTGGACATTGTGCACCTCAACGCAGGCAATCAGTCTAAGTTGAGGGTGGCTACTACAGAGGTGAATGATAAGAAAAAGAGGATGAAAAAGATTGGTTGGGAATAGAATGAAAATTCGGGTGTGTGCCTAAGAAAAGAAAAGAAAAATAAAAAGAGATGAAAAAGATCGAAAAAGTAATAAAAAGAATGGTCAAAATAAAGAGGTCGCACCTGTAGCTAGAGAGAAGGAAATAAAAAGGTGAATCAGGATGGACAAAAAGTTATGTGGTAATAAGACGTCGGTGGTTCCAAGGAGGGCTTAGTCACTAACCCCTAAATACATCCTACCAGCACCTGAAGCCTCATTACAAGCCTAAACAAGTCCTGTAGTGATCCTGAGCGGCTTTCTGAAAAACTGAAATAGAATAGTAAGGGCAAGCCTATGGTATCGCACGTGCATTGTTTGAAATCGTTTGTGAGTGTGAGCGCTTACCTAGTCCCAAATCTTGTGTGTGGGATTTCTTTGTAATAAGGGCACCAAGATTTCTGTATTGTCTATTGATTGTTAGGATAGTTATGCGTGTGTATGCACAATGTTCTATCATATCGGAATGACATGTTTGGATCCTTGCAAGTTAAGTGTTTCATACATTTGTGTGCTACGAGGGAGCTTAATTTAAAATTGAATAAGATGTTGAATGACCATGAGTTGCTAGAGACACGAGTTTGTTTTCTTAGTTGAGTCGTCGTGTGTTTTCTTTTTATGTTATGTTGCTTGAGGACAAGCGAACGTCTAAGTTGAGGGTGTTGATGTGCCGCCATTTTACAGCACTTTCGACTCCTTTTAACTAAGAACAATCGTACGTTTTCAAGCAACCGTCGTCGTTTGTAATGTGTTTATGGTGTATTTTCAGGAAATGGAGACAAACATGGAAACGGAAGGAAATACGAGAAAAAGAGCATTCTGGATAAGAGTGACGGCCTGAGTGACGGCCAGTCACACATGTGACGGTCCGTCACAGTGACCGTCAAGTGAAGGCAGTGGACTGCCTAAGGGTGACAGTCCAGGCGACGGTCCGTCAAGCCACTGACGGTCCGTCAGCCTGGCCGTCACACCTGGGCAGTCCGCGACGCGGAATCCGAGCGTTTTTGGGATTTGTTTCCTAGACTCCTATAAATACCCTATGTTAGGTTTATTTTATTTACCAATCTTTTTACAATAGTTCTCCCAATAGTTTTAGGAGAGATTTAATCGAATTGGAGAGCAAGAAACACGTTTTTCTATTTCTTGAATTCGTGTTCTTGATTTGTTCTTGGGATCTTTGTTTTCTTGTTCTTGGAATAATTGAAGATTGTTTTCACTACATTGTAAGGATCTCTTTTCTTTATTATGCATATGACTTTCTTCTATTCTTCTACAAGCATGATTAACTAAACCTCCCACAACTAGGGTTGTGGGAGCCATGGCTAAAGTAGCGATATAGATTCCGGGTAGCGACGGGGTCAATATATATGTGGTCACGTTGTTAATCATTCATTATGTAACGTTTTCTAGTGGTTGCAAACATTAGAACATGCCTAGGTTTAATTTGCTTGAGTAAAGAGATTAAAACCGGGAAACTTGATTAACGACAAGGATTCGAGACTACCAACTCTCGTCTTAATGATTAATGCTGTAACTAGATTAATCTACTTGATGTTAGGATTGAAAGCTAAAAAGCACATCTTTTCGAGGTCGAGAGAATAGAAAAGTAAATTTGTCTATTTGGTTGAGAAACGTTTAGACGATACAATTAATTCAATCACATCGTGACACGCATATAGAAAGAACCCAGTTAAGCCTAGAATCGACATTGTTACCAACGCCATGGTAAACACTTCCCTAGTTCATTCTCCTACTGATTAATTCTCATACATTATTATTTGCTTTTGTTCACACAAAACCCCCCATTTATTTACCGGAAACTATTGACCATTAGTCACATACTTCACTAAAGGCTTAACTTTCACCATATTCTCTGTGCGATCGACCCCAACCTTTGTTGGGTTCTATATTTGACAACGATCGCTTACGCTTCTAAATTGGAGTGGTACTTTGAGCGTTATCACCATGCAAGTTAGGAAACCAGTAATAGTGGCTCGAAGCCCACAACAGTAGTAAAATATGGTAAAAATCTCATTATATGCTTGGAAATAACATGCTTAATCACAAATAGCAGCCCAACGGCTCACAATCAACCTATCGGCCCTGCACAGGCTCCAATCGCTCTACAGCACATACAACCAGCCTAAAATTGTGATAACAATATTTGGGACTCATGGACACCCCCAAATAGCCCACCATCTATGGTCCAGAGTCAAAACAAGGTCACACAGGACCACAAGGGTGACAATATCAATCTACGAAGAATACTACACACAATGGAGGAAAGAAACGAGGCGGGCATGAAAAACGGTCAAGGTTTGTGGTGTTAAGCTAATAAACCCAACTCAAGGATGCCAATTAGTACAATTTTATCCTATATATGCGAAGTCTAGAGAATTTAGACCGTAACCTACCTGTCGTCCGATGACAAGCTGTTGAAACTACGATGTCTAAGCCTGAACTGCTCTGAGAAGTTCCAAAACACAATCACACTATCAAGAACACAAGCTACACAGTAAAATATGAATAATGATACCCATATTACTATAATTAAAGCCGGGTCAAACTTCGAGTTTAAAGCGGGCCCGTGGGGCCCAAAATCCAAAATCAGAAATGAAAAGAAGCACGATGAACATACTATTCCCGCGAGTGCATGCCCCAAATTTAAGCAAATTTGGCCAAGATAAAGGGCTCAATAAAGCAAATCTGAAGAATCTTAAATGTCCTAATGTACCTGGGCTAAACTTGCCTTGCCTACTGAATCTCATCACGCCCTTCATGGGTGACACATGGAGAAATACCAAGTCACCAACACTAAACTCTAAGGCACAAAGTCTACAATCAGCATAGCTCTTCTACCTACTCTAGGCTGCCTGAAGTCTGTCCTGAATCACTCGGACTCTGTTCTAAGGAATCACGAAGCAAATCTGTACTCTGAGACCTAGACTCCAAACCATCAAACCAACCAATCAGTGATCTGCAATGCCTACCATATAATGCCTCGAAAGGTGCCATGCCAATGCTTGAATGGAAGCTATTATTATACGCAAACTTGGCCAATGGCACAAACTGATCCCAAGACCCTCCAAAGTCAAGAACACAGGCCCGAAGTATGTCTTACAGGACCTGAATAGTCCTCTCGGACTGGCCATCTGTCTGAGGGTGGAATGTAGTACTAAGCTGAACCTCTGTACCCAAATCTCTTTGAATAGCTCTCCAGATCTGATATGTGAACTGAGTGTCATGGTCTGAAATAATAGAAGCTGGGACCATGTGCAATCGAACAATCTCATGAATGTAGATCTGGGCTAACCTCTCTGCACTGTAAATAGTCTGAACTGGCAAGAAGTGAGCTGACTTAGTCAGTCGGTCCACAATCACCCAAATAAAGTCGAAACCCCTAGAAGTACGAGGCAAACCACCTTTGAAATCCATGGTAATCCCTTCATACTTCCACTCAGTAATGGGAAGTCGCTGCATCAAACCACTAGGTCTCATGTGCTCGAACTTCACCTACTGACAGTTCAAGTACCAAGATACAAACTCCGCTATGTCCCGCTTTATATCGCTCCACCAGTAAAGTTGTCTCAAGTCTCTGTACATCTTGGCTTCACCAGGATGAATGGAGTATCTAGAACAATGTGCCTCATGGAGTATCAACTGAATCAAATCTCCAACTCTCAGAGAACAAAGACGATTGTCGAACCTTAGAACCCCATCTGAATCTATAGCAACCCGACTGGCCTCACCCCGAACCACTTGATCATGAAGGTCACATAACCATTGATCCTCAAACTGATAGCTATGAATCTGATCAACCAAGTAGACCGAACATCAACACTAGCAAGAACTCTATTGGGATCCAATAATTCAAGCCTAACCAAACTGTTAGCCAAGGACTGGATGTCCAAGGCCAATGGCTGCTCAGAAACTAAAAGTGAAGCTAGGCTACCCATACTCACTGCCTTCCGGCTCAAGGCATTCGCAACCATATTTGCCTTGCCCAGATGGTACAGAATAGTGAAATCATAGTCCTTCAGTAACTCAATCCACCTCCTTTGCCTTGAGTTCAGCTCTCACTGACTCGTAATGTACTGAAGACTATGATGATTGGTGAATATCTCACAGTGAACCCCATATAAGTAGTACCTCTAGATCTTGAGCGAAAAAACTATTGCCGCCAACTCCAAATCATGAGTGGAGTAGTTACACTCATGAACTTTCAGCTGCCTCAATGCATATGCTATCACACGACCCTGCTGCATCAATACACAACTAAGACTGACCGCGAAAGCATTACAATACACGGAGAAACTCCGACCCTCAACCGACAAAGTCAACACAAGAGCTGAAGTCAATAAGGCCTTAAGACTCTGAAAATTATCCTCGCACTAATTCGACCACTGAAATGGGACCTCCTTCCTAGTCAGCCTAGTCAAAAGTGATGCTATGGAAGAAAACCTCTTGCCCAACCTCTGGTAGGTCCCTGCTAACCCAATAAAGTTACGAACCTCAGTAGGAGTGGTAGGTCTAGGCCAATCACGAACTGCTGAAATCTTACCCGGGTCCACTCTAATCCCATCCTTAGACACCACGTGTCCTAGGAATGCCACTGACTCAAGCTAAAACTCCCACTTTGAGAACTTGGCATAAAGCCGATGATTTCTCAAAGTCTGGAGTATAATCCTCAAGTGCTGCTCATTATCCTCTCTACTCCACAAGTATATCAAGATGTCATCTATGAAAACGATCACAAATGAGTCCAAATACGGGCTAAGCACCTTGTACATCAAGTCCATGAAGTCTACGAGGTCATTAGTCAACCCAAAAGACATCACCAGGAACTCATAGTGGCCATAGCGCGGCCTGAATAATGTCTTAGGGATGTCTTCCTCCCTAATCCTCAATTGGTGGTAGCCTGACCTCAAATATATCTTCTAAAACACTGCTGAACCCTGAAGATGATCAAACAAATCATCTATATGCGGCATCAGATACCTATTTTTCACAATAACCCTATTCAGCTATCGATAATCAATACACATCAACATCGACCCATCCTTCTTCTTAACAAACAGAATAGGGGCACCCAAAAGAGACACACTCGGCCTAATAAATCCCTTTGCTAACAAATCCTGGTGCTGCTCCTTAAGCTCCCTCAACTCAACTGGAGCCATATGGTAAGGAGAAATGGAAATGGGCCTGGTGCCTGGCTCTAACTCAATAGCGAAATCAATATCTCTCTCAGGTGGAAGGCCTGGCAGGTCGGTAGGGAACACATCTAGGAAGTCTCTAACCACAAGAATGGACTCAAGGGAAGAAGGATCGGCACTAGCATCTCGAACATATGCTAGATAAGCCAAACATCTGTGAGAAATCAACTTCCTAGCTCAAAGACAAGAGATAATCCCAGCTAGTGCGTGGCTGAAAAAACCCTGCCACACAACTGAGGATACATCGGGCACAACTATGGTAATGGTTTTGGCATAGCAATCCAAAATCGCACAATGAGGGGTTAACCAGTCCATGCCCAGAATCACATTGAAATCTACCATATCAAGAATCAGCATATCACCCCAAGTCTCCAAATCACCCACAGATATCATACAAGATCTCAAAATCTAATCCACTACTAAAAAGTCTCCTACAGGGGTAAAAACAGATACAGGCACAAATAATGTCTCACTAGCCAACCCCAAACAAGGTATAAAGTAGGCAGATACATACGAACAAGTGGATCTAGGATCAAATAATGCAAAATCTAGGCAACAACAAACAGAAATCGTACTTGTAATCACAGCATCTGAGGCCTCTACCTCCGATCTCCCAGGGACCGCATAGAACTGACGACTACCACCACCTGACCGAATGCCATCCCTACCACCAATGCTGCCCCATAGGCCACCACCTCTACCCTGACTACCACCTCTTTGAGCCGGTGGTTAAACTGAGCCAATAGGCTGAGTCGGCAGAGCGATTGGCTGAACTATACCCCGTAGGGGCAATCTCTTGCAAAGTGACCCACAACACCACACGTATAACATGGCCATGATGGCCTACCTTGCCGGGATGAACTAGAAGAACTCATGTGGCTACCACAGCCTGATGCCCCAGAAATTGTACCCCTCGAAGACTGACCACTATAGCCCTTCTGTCTACCCTGACCCTACTCATATTATAACCCACCAGAAGACTAAAGTAAAGCTTGAACTGGTCGACTAGACTGACCCTGGTGCTGATGTGGCTGATAACCTCATCTCCACTGGCCTGAACCTCTACCACCCTGACGAGAACCACTGTAGCCTCCAGATGTCGAGGCCTCTTATCTCTGGCCCCGGTATCATAATGATGCAAATCCTCTATAGTACAGGCATAGTCCGTGATAGCCTGGAATGACTGACCACTAGCAACCAATATCTTCGATGGCTTTCTAAACACTTTTTGTAGCCCCCAAACAAACCTACGGACTCTGTCAGTCTTGGTAGACATAATCATGGCCCCAAAGGGAGCAAGCTGATGGAAATGAGTCTCATACTCTGAGACGGTCATAGTACCTTGTGTAAGTCTAGTAAACTCCTCTCTCCAATGCTATTTATCGCTATGTGGTAGGAACATGGCCATAAGGGCCTCATAGAACTCGGACCAAGTCAACGAAGGCAACGATGATAGTCTGCAAGCAACCTGGGGCCTCCGTCATAACTTAGTTGGGCCCTCCAACTCATATGTAGTGTATCCAACACCATGAGTCTCCAGTAAACCCAGATGGTGCAACATCTCCTCACAAGTAGTAATAAAGTCATGTGGGTCCTGTTCAGAAGTACCAGCAAACCTTGGGGGTGCCAATCTCAAAAACCTACCCAACGCCTTCTACTCCGTCTCTGTCATGGTTGGGCGAGGAGCAAGAGTCTGTGCAACTGATGGGACTGTAATAACCTCGACACAGGGAGCCGCAGTAGCAGGCTGTGCTCCTAAACTCGATGTACCTAGGGCTGCTCTCTGAGTGGATGTATGTGCTACCTCATAAGGTCGCTCTCCAATCATACCCAAAAGTTGTAATAGTAAACCCCAAATATCTGAAGACTGAACTGGGGTTAAAGCTAGCACTGGAGCTGGTACTAGAGCTGGTGGTACCTGGGCTGCTCTCTGGTCCACATGTTGCTCGAGAACAAACTCTGGCTCATAATCATGCTCGGGCTTTATCTCAACTCTAGCAGCTCTAGCAGGTGATGCTGCTTGGGGACGTCCTTGTCCCATACCTCTACGACCTCCCTGGCCCCTAGCTGGTGTCAGGGTTGCTGGAGTCGGAGGCTCGTCCGTGCCTGACGCCAATGACCTCATACAAATCATCTGCGGAAGAATGAACTAGAACAAGTGATATTTCAAGAAACTTCCAAGGACTACACACAATACAGAAGCAATAAGAGAGTCATATTTCCTAAGATGTCACCATAGCCTCCCAAATATGGAGTACGGATGTCTCCGCCCCGATCCGCAGGACTCTACTAGACATTGGATCCTATACCGATGACACCGATGAACCTAGGCTCTGATACCAAGTTGTCATGACCCGATTTCTCAGTCATGATGGCACCTACAACCCCCCGATAGGCAAACCAATCCCCGTAGCCCAGAAAGGTCAGTAATAGGCTACTATCTAACAATTAAACAGAAGAACGGGTAATATAAGCGAAAGCAAAGGTTATACGAGAAGAAACATAACAACAGGAGTATATATATAACATATGGAAGCTAAACCAAAATCTAAAACCTGGTATCATAGTATATAAGAGCCAGATCTACATATAAGGAGTATAAAAGGATCCAAAATAATATATACATAATGTCTCCGAGTAGTAAGAGAGTACAAAATATGAAAGATAAGCTAAAGTCAAGCTCCGGTCGCCAAGAGTTCACCCTCAGTCTCGACGGTCCAAAAGTATCCTCACATGAGTGTCCATGAGCTAACAGTAAGGGCCCACACTAGGATCTGCTCCAGAAGTTGTAGAGTGTAGTATGAGCACCAATACGAAGCAAATGGTACCCAGTAGGTATCATAGGCCGACTGGGCATATATAAGTAAAAGAGCACTAATAAGCAGAATAGAAATAGTTAGTCACAAAAAAAAATGAAGAAGTACACAGAAGCTAGCACAGAAGGAAGACAGTAGAAAACAACATACATGGCTAGCTACAGAAAATATATTACAGACACAGGTGAAAGAAAGAAATGACGCACTTGGGATCCTTGCAATAACAATATATATAAGAAGTTTTCAAAAAATTGCCGGTATACCGGTAACCTCATGTAAAAAGAAAAGGAGAAAATAGGAAACAAAAGCATGCTCGAATACAAGAATAAAAACCAAGTCAAGATACAAACACTACTTCCAATATCCAAATCGTAGTAAGAAAACAACATAAGGAATAATAACTCACTAAGCAATAACAAGCCTACCTATAGTCCTTACGGGCATCCATACACCCGAAGAATACAAACAAGTGAAGACAAACCCTCCGGCATCCCATACTACGGGAGCGTACACTCAGCAAATAGCAAACAAGGGTGGAATCTCACGCAAATAAATGGTATGATGCATGATGATATCAGGGTGGAACACTAACTCTGTATGTAAGCATCTAAAGGGCCCAGCAGGTAGCTTTCATGGAAGGACACTGCTCGTATACCTAAACTCCATCGTATACCCCTCCTCCGGTACACACAGTCCAAAGCCCCTGGTCCGTATCGACAAGGTCCATGGAGGTCCTCGACCACATACTAAATCTCAATCTCGAACCTCATCTGGAGTGGGTCCGAATCTAAGCTGGTAGCTCAAAATCTCTAATATGCATGCCCAGACTCTGTCTAGGTCTAAAACAGTGGAATAAATCTCAAAACCCCACCAATGGTGCCCAGGAATAATCGGGTCTAAAATAATAGTAAAATAGATATGGTGCTCGGTCCGACTGAGTCTAATATCATCTCAATTTACTAAAAAGCCAATCTAGCACTACGGCCCTGTCAAGTCTAGTAGTAGTGGTAAAAAAGTGATAAAACCATCTTCTAACTCTTTTACCCCCAAGAAGATCCACAAAGTCATTTCCAAACTATTCAACGTCATTTTAGTTGAAAACAGGCCCCCAGGGCCATGCAAGTTAGGAAACCAGTAATAGTGGCCCGAAGCCCACAACCATAGTAAAATATGGTAAAATCCCTTTATATGCATAAAAATGACATGCTCAATCACAAATAGCAGCCCAACGGCTCACAATCAACTTATCGGCCCTGCACAGGCTCCAATCGCTCTACAGCACATACAACCAGCCTAAAATTGCGATAACAATATTTTGGACTCGTGGACACCCCCGAATAGCCCACCATCTATGGTCCAGAGTCAAAACAAGGGCACACAGGACTACAAGGGTGATAATATCAATCTACGAAGAATACTACACACAATGGAGGAAAGAAACGAGGCGGACATGAAAAGCGATCAAGGTCTGTGGTGCCAAGCTAATAAACCCAACTCAAGGATGACAATTAGTACAATTTTATCCTATATATGCGAAGTCTAGAGAAGTTAGACCGTAACCTACCTGTCGTCCGATGACAAGCTGTTGAAACTACGATGTCTAAGCCCGAACATCTCTGAGAAGTTCCAAAACACAATCACACTATCAAGAACACAAGCTACACATTAAAATATGAATAATGATACCCATATTACTATAATTAAAGCCGGGTCAAAATTCGAGTTTAAAGCGGGCCCGTGGGGCCCAAAATACAAAATCAGAAATGAAAAGAAGCACGATGAACATACTACTCCCGCGAGTGCATGCCCCAAATTTAAGCAAATTTGGCCAAGATAAAGGGCTCAAAACAGCCCTCTCAAGTAATGAATTAAATAGGAAAATTTCAAAGACTAAAACCAGCAATTAAAGGAAGAAGTTACCCACCATGATGAGATAAAGCATGCCAACAGAGTGAATTCCCCGAACCCACAAGCATGCAACAAAAAAAATGAGCAGCCACTACAAGCAAAAAAATTCCCCAGGCTTATGAGTTCATCAATTGAGGTTTTTAATGGAGAAGAAGTAAAGTTGGGGAAGAAGGATCTTTACCCAGATGACAAAGGAGCGAGATTAAATCACCAATTATGGACCTCCAAGGCCAAGGACTGATCCGGGAGAAATTTAGGTTGAGAGAAAATAAGTTTAGAGTGAGAAAACTTGGAGAAAAAGGCTGAAAAACCGAAGTTGGGGGATTTTATAGGGGCTGGACGCAGCAGAAATATCAGCAATCCTAAAAACTTCTACGGGGGCATTCCAGGCATAATTGGAACCCAATACTCAAAAATTAATAATGCTATTAGAGTGAAAATGACATTCCGGATTCACCAGAATTGACAAAAATTCCATACAAGGTCGTTTTAGAGGAATGTTGACCCAAGTCAACATTAACTAAAATCAACCGAACACCCAAAATGAGCCCGGCTTACCCGAGACTCGAACCAACCACCTACCTAACTCAAACATTACATTCCAGAGCTGATGGAACTATCAGATTTCAAATCTGACACTCCAATCATCAAAAGCTGACCCAAGTCATACTTCCAACTCCAAATGGCCTGAAAACACAAAAACCAAGACAAAACCCACACCGAAAGTTCCCAGGCTTCGACTAAAGGTTTAACTAGACCAAACTCCATGCTCCAGAGCTAACAGAACTGTCAGAATATGATTCCAAGCATTTTTGCTAAGAATATTGACTAAAGTCAATGATTTTCTATGTTTAAGCTCTAAAATCGGGAAACGGCCATAACGGCCAAATGAACGGTCAGGGAACCAAACCACCGGTCCCAGCAAGCAAGTCATAAATGACTTGGGGCTGCTACAGGAAAGCTCTAACAATATAAGAAAAGTATAAATACAAAAATGATTGAAAGGGTCATTACAACCCGGTAGTTGGGTCGTGACATCTTTTATGCCAAAGGTGAGCCTAGAAAATTTGAAGGATATGTGTCGTCTGTAAGACGTTCCATTGCTCCAAAAATTATATTGTACAAATTAAATTGAATGGAAACAAAAATAGAAAAAGAGATGTACAATAAATATCAATCTTATGCAGGGGTACTTTCTTAAACTAGGACGCCGTAGAAGGTCCTTTATTCTTGAACTTCTTAAAATTTTCGAATGTCTTTCGGATGAATATATTCTTTTAATTACAATGAGAGACACCACTTAAATAATTTCTAACCCCGAGGGATAATGGTTCGTACAATCTAACATCACATCCTTCAATTAAATAAATAAGAAATAATTTTCTTTTATTGACTTGTGGCCAATAAACGCAAGGTGGTCTTTTCTAATGGGCCCAATATCCCTTGGGTATTGTTTCGTCCTAGGCTAATGCCTAAAAATGGGTTTAGATTTCACTCTATCTTAGGTGTCTAGAGTAGGTTTTCTTCAAAATAGAGCGGGTCCCAAGTGAAAAACTTGAGTTAGAAATATGATAGTCATTGAACGCATGACGTACCCATAAATTATCGCATTTTAGAGAAAGTGGTATTTATAAAAAGAGTCCACGGGATCGTGAACCTCTCTTGGACATAAATAAAATCGCGTGCATTGTGGCGGAAGATGATATGAAATGCAAGGACAATATATTTTGTAAAAATAAACACATAAGCAAATAATTACGATTACTAGCTATTACAATATTTCAAATAGTTAGTCATACAGTTAGTCAAAAAGTTTTAATTGGTTAGAACCTAAATATATCCCCAGCAGAGTTATCATTTCTATTTTATCCCTTTTTAAAATTTTATTTAAAAAAGAAAATAATTTTCAACACTTAAAAATTATTTCAAAACCTAAATATAGTTCTAAAATAATTTTTGAAAATAAGCAGAGTCGCCACTTAATTTTTTATAAAGAAATTAAGAAAATTTAAAAGAATTTCAAAAACATAAAAACAGAAATAAATTCTTAAAATTACAGAAAATGGGTAAGGATTCAAATAACATCTTAAGAGATTTTTAAGGTACTTAAAAACGTCCGTTTAAAATGATTGACCAAAATGATTTGACTAACTTGATAAAAATGACTAACAGTTTATTTTTAGAAAATACTAAAATTTATTCAAAAGTGTGACTTAAGAAAATGACATTACTTAATTCAAGAAGAAGAAAAATTATTTTGGCTGAAAGAAAATTAATTTGAGTAAGAAAAAGATTTGAACAATTTTTGTCTTTTTCCAATTAAGAGTGAACATACAGAACTACAAATTTATTTCAACCGACTTATTATTCTAAGAAAAGATTATTGAAAGAAAATGAGTTGAAAAGTTTCTTTGTAAGCCAAATATTTTAAGGGACTTATTTTTATTAACTCGTACAAATATTGGAGTTGAAAGAAAACAAAGCCTATTTTTAAAAGAAAGATTCATTCTTTAACTAATTTGAAAGAATTAATAGTCAAAGAAAACTCTTAAACGTATTCAGAAGATTGATTAAGGATGGAAATATATTTTTTTTACGACATTCAAGAAATTATTGAGCTTAAGTGAAACTAGTAGCACATAAGTGAAAAGATAGGCAAGTTAATATAAAATACGATTTTAATAAATCTATGTGACGACGACTTAATGAGAAATAAAGATAAAACAAAAGTAATTACTTAAAGGGGATCTATTTAGATTAATTAAATTAAGTTAGTTAATACAAATAATGACATGAATGAAATACAAACAGAAAATGGAGTAGAGTTGAGATTTGGGCCCCTGTTTTGGCCCATTTCAAAAGTTGTCCAGACTTTGACTTGAAGTTTAATGGACTTTATGTCAATTTTCCTTTGTATAACAGCTGTGTATACAAGTTACCAAAAAAAAAATAGCTTTGTATACCAGCTGTATATCACCCGTATCCTTTGCTTCTTTGAACCTGTATATTAGCTTCCTTTCTCCATATATTGTTGTATATCATCCTATTTAGGCTTAAATTAAGGCTTGACTCAAGGGATAATGGGCTTGGCCCAAGGAAGGATGCAAGGTGGGAGCCCATTGGACTCGATGACGATTGAATCATGCAAAGAAAAAAAACTAAGAAAAAATAAAGATGAGTATCGAAGAAGAATGTTACTAGATAATCATATAATCAAGCAAATTAAATCATTTAACCATAGAATTTAAGTACTCAAATATAAAAAATACAGTAGCATCAATATGAACCGCAAGGCATGTAACGTTCATATAGTGATTTTATGCATTTTCACTAACTTGAGGCAGCTTGTTTATTCAAATAAGACATTGACTATTTAGGCAATCAACAAGATACCCAAGGAAGGGTTAAACCATTTTAATTTAAAGAACCAGGACTATCTCAAAGAAAAATTATTTAAGCACACTTTAGTTTGATTAACAGGCCAAGTTACAAGAGGTTTTTGTGAATAAGGCTTATTAATTTATACATGAGTGATTACTTCAACAAAGCTAGCTGGATATGCATAATTGAACACAAGAACTGAAACTTTCAATTCTTGAAGTTATGAAGAAGAAAGCTTTAGGATTCAAGAGGTTGAGATTCGAACCATTCTCCTCACTACCAAATCAGATTACTTAGCAAACCTCAATAAAAGAATGTCAAGACCAGCCAATACATGATGCTATGCAAGAAAACGAGACATGATCATCAATCAAAACAAATTTCATCAAAATGCAGACTTGTGAAGGGTTAGGCAGATCTAAAAAAAACAGTAAACTATTTGAAGAATGCCCACTGTCTTATAGTCTTATGTTTCGAGACTAACTAAACAATTGCTTCGAAACCTTGATTCATGGAACTTCACATGGTATTATGGACCATGAAAATCTCCAGAACATGGTTCGAACAGGATTACCCATCAAACTCAGATAACTACTTGAAACCGATTCATATCGAGCCAACAAAAAATATATTCAAACAACAAAAGGGGGGAGGGACAGTGAGCTAATTAAGAACACATCGAGGGTATGAATCAACATAGTAACAGCGACTAAATTTCATAACGAGGGAACATGCTTAAACAAATTCATCGAAGAAGGGAAATCAACATGAAAACTTATATTTTGACCTAAAGAAACTAAGGGGTCGTTTGGTAGAGTGTATTAGAAAATCTAATGCATGCATTAGCTTTGTGTATTACTAATACCTTGTTTGGTATGATTTTTCTACCTATGTATAACTAATCTATTGTGTATTGAGCTATGCATTACTAATACCATGGATTTCCATGTATTAGTAATGCAATGGGTTCTAATGCATGCATTAGAATGACTAAAGACACAATTGTCCCTCAAAACACTTTCCACATCATTTCTACCATATTTGTGGAGGGTATATTTTAATACGCTAAACCAAACACTGCATAAGAGAAATTTCAGCATAACTAATGTAAGCATAACTAATACAAGCATTACTAATGCAAGCATTACTAATACACCATATTATGTATAATTATACACTCTAGCAAACGACCCCTAACTCTTTAATGCTAAAAAAACAGTGATTATGAAATACTTTCGAGAATCAGATTTGGCCCTTTATTTTTCGTTGAACTACCTTTTGTATCACAAACCAATGTAGGTGTTAAAAGGATTAAAGAAGAGAAAACAGTTTTGACACCTAGAAACATAAAACAAATAAGCTAGACGAATGAAAACTACACTTCATAGAGAATACTGGACATGGAACTTTGAAAGATAAAGATAAGTTATCATAAGATTATCTTCATTCTTAGTTCTGGTTTTTCTTTTTAGACCTTGAGTGGCATTAAAGATCCAAGCAAAAATCTTTATGGATTTCTGAACTTGCTCAGATAACAAGATGAACACCACCACACATTTTCCTCATAGAAATAGTAGGGAAAACAGAATTTTGAGCATCCAGAGACTCAAATCAATACTTCAAGACAAACATAAATATAAATCACCTGTTTTCAGCCACTAACAACAAAAGGGAAAGAATGAGGAACTTTGGGTCTTAAGAGCACCTGGGAAAAGCCAAACTTGGAGGTCCAAAGCTTCTCCCTCGCTCAATCATTTCCCAAAGCTCAACCCATCATTCCTCTTAATCAGAAAACTCAAAGCCAGTACTCAATCATCAACCCAAAACAACCACAGCCAATTACTAACTATAATCAGAATAAGAAAATAAAGCGAGGGGGTAGAATTTCACCTTTCTTCGGGCAGCGACTAGGGACGATGATTTGGGCTTTGAGATTGTTTTGACTTTTTGACGACTTGGAAACTCCTCTGATCTTAATGACAAGAGGAAAAGACCCTTCAGAATACCGTGAGAGTTCAAATAAGAGATTTGTTGAAGAGCTTTCACCTAATCATTAATTTTCTCTGAATTTCACCAATTTCTCTCAACTTTTTCCCTCTCTCTCACTCTGATTTTTATGCCAATTTTTTGACTGAATTCTCAATTGAGAGGAGATGGGTTTATATAGGAGGAGTTTGGAGATGGAATTTGGGTGGGGGGGGGGGGGAATCCATTTGGAATTCTTGGATAAGGATTTGGGGATTTTAATTTTGAAATCTCAATCCACAAGATAAAGGCACGTAAGCACCTTCCAGTACGAAATCGATCATCAGCCGGTGATTCTGAGGGAATTGCTCTGCGATTTAGGGAGAGGAACATTGCAATCGCCATCTAGCAATTTCTAGAATATTCTAGAACATGGACAATGAGGCGTCTTCGTACAATAGATGGGCAGAGGGAAAATAGACAGAGTTGTGATGATTTCTGGGGTTTTGGGGCATCGTTTGGAGCTGTTGTTGTCATCATTTTGATGAAGAGTGTTCTGGGTTTCTTTGTTCTTTGAGAAAAACAACGAAGAAGAAGAAGAAGAGAGTGGTGAGGTTTATATTGGACGCGTTGATATGAATGGGTGCGTTCTTTTTTGGGGAAATTAGAAGAGCGTGAGGTACGTGTCCATTGAAGGAGTACAAGGGAATAATGTGTGTGTATAATTGTGAGTATAGGTCTGATGAGGGAGTAGATAAGGGAGTTGGGTCGGGTATAAGGTAAAATTGGGCTTGAATGATGGGCCAATTTTTGCTGATTTGAGATGGGAATAGAGAAATTTTAAAGGATAGGTTCAAAATAAATGTAAGCCGGCTAGATTTTACAAATGTGGCTATATCCGTATTTAAAAGCTGGTCACTTTTATTTTGATTATGGTCAGATTTGATTTAAAAAATGACCAATTAAATCAATTCAAAAAAATAGATCGTAACTGGAATAAAGATAAATTAAAATACAAACTAATTAATTGAGCTTTTATCATTTAACAACTAAAAATAATTATTTTACCATATTAATTAATTATGCATTATAGAATACTACTTTTGCAACTTATTTCCCCGGTTAAATTATTTTTTTGAATAAAAATCGATAGTTTTAATTATTTTGAAGCAATTTCAAAAAAAGTCCTTGAACATCTATTAAAATTCATAAAATAATGTATATCTGTATATATTATGAGTATATGTAGATGTATGTTTATTCATGAAAATTATAGAATATTCTTGTGATTAATTTTTGAAAAATTCTTTTAATTGCAAAATTAATTATTGAAAAATATTTTAAAAATTAAAGATCAATAATTAATTCAATAGTGGAGGGAAAAAATTGGGTGTCAACAAGTATATTATTTTATTTTTGAATTTAATTTTAAGTGAATTAGCATTTATTTTTAAAAATTTAAAATAGGAATTTTACTGCGCTGACACTTGTCATGCTAACATGATTTCGCCTCTCTTATTATATATAAATAGATTGTGTATGTGACATTTATTTTATGTAGTTACCACGTATAAATATGTATTTACACTATATAAAATTAATTTAAGTCCACTGATACTATTTGTCAATGCAGATTGGGGATTTGTATATCCTAACACACAAATATTTCACCTAAAGGTTAGTTCGCACACCAATAGAGATATTGTGAAGGTGTAGAAGCAATGTTTGAATGAGAAGAAGTTGGAGTTGTTTCAAGAAACTTGCTTTGGCTATTTTCTTGACTTGCCTATTTTTCAGATTTAGAATCAACTTATTCATCCATGGTTAATGAGGGAGGTTGTCTTGGAGCAGTCAAATGAGTTGTCTGTCAAGATTAATGATTATAAGTTGTGATCTAGGTTGGGTGAATTTGAGATTATGATGAGATAAATGTGTTTGAATGATGACAGTTTTTATGGCATACAAACGACGAATAGGTTGATGGATGTCTATTTTTCCAATGTTGAAAAGGTAATGAGCGTTTAGCTATTAGAATGATTTATGATTAAGCCTTGAAAGTCAGATGAGGATGAAGAAAACTCATTATCTTGTACTTTATTCATGTCCCGATCAACTGGGCCATGAGTGGCACCCACACTAACTCCCCGGTAAGAGAACTAACGAACCCAAACCCAAAACTTATACTTAGCCAATTTTAGAAAAATCAAGCATTAAGTCATAAAGGAAAATAATACTTCTATAAATGAAAATGTGTGAAAATAGTTTAATATCCCCCAAGGAACTAAAAGTCACCCAACAAGAACTCTAAACTAACATCATCTAAGGTATCAAAAAAATACTACAAGAAGTAAATGATAAGAGTTCTGTTGTCCGGAAGAAGGACAACAACTCACAGAGGATCCATGACAACATGAGAAGTAGTGCTCAACCTTGGATCTGAAGTCAACTCTTCTACTCTAGACGAGGTCGTGTCTCAGCCTCTAAAACACAATTTTCACTTAACAAAAGAAGAGCACAGGGTAGTATTAGTATAAAATACTATATACTGGTAGGTATCATAGGTCGACTCAAACTAAAACATGAATATAGTAAAACCATATAATAAGTAAAAGGCACCTTAACAAATAACACTTAAATCAGTCAACAGATAATCATATCAAATTCAGTTCAACAACAATATTAAGTTCATAGAATTCATTAAGTACCATCACAAAATATAGGGATTCACTCTCTGTCACGACCCAGACCACCGTGAGTGGCACTCACCCAACCCCCGGGTGAGCGAATCATCACTTCCCCGAACTTAATCGTTCTAGCAGCTCAAAACCAGTGCATAAAAGTAAACTAGCAATTCAATAATAATAAAACAACTTCATTAATATAAACCTGCGAAAATTACCTCCTTAGAATCTGAAAGTCGCAGTACCAAACATCTACCAATATCTAGAGCACGGGGATGCAACCCCAAAATAAAAAAAATAGTCTAAGCCTAAAACAAATGGGCTACAACTCTAATGGTAGTTTCAAGGCAGCTCGATCAAAGCGACTCACCCTTGAAGACTGGAATCGCTGGTATTACAGATGAGGTCGCGTCTCAGCCGCTGGAAAATTGCCTGTACTCACAAGAAAGAAAAGCAAGTGCAGTATCAATACACCACCACTGTGTACTGGTAGGATCATCAACCAGTTCCAAATAAACAGTGTATAATTCAGTATAGCAAATCAAGTACAAATACGAAAAACATGCAACAAGTCAATAAACAGTGTATAATTCAGTAAAGCTACAATCCTCGATCATCAAAGTGGGTCTAGTCCAATTCTTAATTGCCTCTATTTTCAGCAAGTCTACCATCACCCATTATTTCAAAACCGCATGAGCCAAGAAGGACACAGAAGACAATTAAAACTCACACTTTGAGAATTTTGCATACAATTCCTTCTCTTTCAACAATCCCAACACAATCATAAGGTGATTCTCATGCTTCTCATCACTCTTAGAGTATACCAGGATATCATTGATGAATACTATGATGAATGAGCCAAGATATGGCTTGACTATTACATTCATCAATCCCATAAAAGTAGCTAGGACATTAGTTAGCCCAAATGACATCACAAGAAACTTGTAGAGCCCATATCGAGTCTAAAATGTGGTCTTAGGGATATCCGAAGGCCAAATATTCAACGCATGGTAACCACACCTTAAAATCAATCTTAGAGAATACTAAAGCCCCATGTAACTGGTCAAACAGATCATTCATGTGAAGGAGGGGGTACTGGGTTACAGATAGTAATCTTATTCAGCTCCCAGTAGTCTATGCACATACATAAACTACCATCTTTCTTTTTAACAAAAAATAATAAAACACCCCAATGGAAGGCACTTGAATGAATGAATCATTTACTTAATAACCCTTGTAACTTAGTCTTAAGCTCCCTCAACTCAGTCAATTCCATCCTATAAGGAGGAATAGAGATAGGAAGCGTATTTGGCTCTAAATCAGTGCAGAAGTCAATATCTCAATTGGGTGGTCCATAGGGAAAACCTCTTGGAACTCACACACCATCAAAACTGAGTCAATAGATGGGACCTCTGAACTAGTATCCCAAAGATGAGTTAGGAAAGTCAAACATCCCCTTCCTATCAAACTCTGAGCACAAAGGAAAGAAATAAACTTTATAGGGACAGGACTATAATTACCCTTGCACTCTAGTCTATCTAACCCAAGAATAACCACAGTCACTGTCTTAGCATGACAGTCCAGAATAGCATGGTGCCGAGACAATTAATTTATCCCCAAGATGATGTTGAAATCAACCATGTCAAGAACCACTAAATCTACTAAGGTCTTTCTCCTCACAAATATAATAGGGAAAGCACGAAAGACCCTACCCACAATCATAGAATCCCCCACTGGAGTAGATACAGTAATAGAAAAGTCAAGGAATTCACATATCATATCAAAACTCTCAGTAAATCCAGAAGACACATATGAGAAAGTAGAACCAAGTTCAAATAAAATATAAGCCATGTGGTCACAGGCAAGAATAGTACATGTGATCACCATGTTCGATGCCTACGCCTCTGGTCTACCTGGTAAAGCATAAAAATAGTTCTTACCACCTGTCTGCGCACCGCCCCTACTAGGTTGATTACCTTCTCTACCATTTCCACCGCCCCGATTGGGCTGGGTGCCACCTCAGCCAATTGTGTGACTATATTGCCCACCCTGCGGACAATCTCTGTCAAACTATTTCCTCTGCCTACTGAAATTGAAGCTCTAGGAGCCTGCTTCTGGACTACTTGATAAAGTCGAGGACAATTCCTCCTCAAGTGTCCCACCTCACTACACTTATAACATGCACGATCATTGATAGGTCATTGCACTGGGGCGGATGAAGTGAGCTATTCACCAAAATTAGAAGAAGGTTGACTGGTCCCTGATGGACCCCCAGTAGAAACTTGTACTGATGATTGAATAGGGGTGCAAGGTATGCTCGCGAACCCTGACCCTTTGAAAACTAACCACTATAGTTTCCCCCATACAAGGCTTCTTCTTAGCCATCCTTGCTTGACTCTCTAACTTCACCCCTTCAACATTCTTAACAAACTCAACCACTTCCTGAAAGGACCTGCCAGAAGATGCTACATGTAAGGCTGAAATATAAAGCCCTGTGTTCAAACCTTTTACAAAATGGCGGATTCGTTCTTCTTTTGTATTGATCAACTACTAAGAGTAATGAGCCAAGGCATGATAGTGTGCCTCATAAGCTACCACAGAAGAAGTTCCCTGCTCAATGTTTGCAAATTTATCTCTCTTTCTGTCCTTCATAGTCTGCGAAACATATTTCTCAAGAAATACTTGGTAAAACTGGCTCCAAGTCATAGGAAGTGCCCCAGTAGGCCTTCCTTCCACATAAGCTTTCCACTATAGTTTGGAATCCCCTTGTAACTAAAACAAAACAAACTCAACCACATATCGCTCGACAATACCCATCTTGTGTAGCCACTCATGACAGTCAATAATAAACTCATAAGCATCCTCAATCTATAACTCATGAAATATTAGTGGCTTCATCTTTACAAACTTGTAAAATAGATCATGCTCACCACTAGTCATTACTGGGCCGGTCACCAGTCGCAGAAACATACCTGTCTCAGAAGGAACATTCTTCTGAGAAGCCACAGCTATAGCATGCTGAGCTACCAAATGGTGCACCGCGGGCATTGTAGGAGTAGCCTCATTCCCTGCCAACCCACTAAGGCAACTCAGGACTTGTTGGATCACATCATATGAAATAGGGACATGTGATACACCTCTCTGAGCTAGTACTACATATGTCCCCTGGATTGGTTCTTCCTCAACATTCTCAATCTGAACCTCTTCTTTCACCACAACCTCAGGAAGTTGTTCCTGCTGAGGAGGAGATAATGACCTTTCTTGAGCCTGAGCAGTGGCTCACGCTCCACCCCTGTTAGGTGCACCTCCCCTTCTTTCTCTGGCTCTACCTCTGCCATGAATAGCAACCTTGACAATTGGCTCGGGCACTGCTTCTCTAGCCTCAAAGGCACATGTTCTTACTATCTACGAGAATAAGAGTGAAAGAGTTAGATACCAATTTGGATTGCCACATACCAATTAAAATCAAGTAATATCACAAGAAATTAAATAAGTTGAGGTTTCTAAAGTCCTATAGCCTCTTGTAGAAAAGTATAGACGTCTCCATACCATTCTACAAAACTTAATGAGACACATTCTTATATGATGAGATCAATGAACTTGGGGCTCAGATATCAATTTTGTCATGACCCAATGGGGCTGTGAGTGGAACCCACACTAACCCTTCGGTGGGAGAATTAATGAACCCAAACAAAAAACTTATACTTAGCCAATTTTAGAAAAACCACGCATTAAGTCATAAAGGGAAACAATACTTCTACAAATGAAAATGTGAGGAAATAGTTTAATATCCCCCAAGGATTGAAAGTCATCATACAACTCTAAATCAACATCGTCTAAGATATTAATAAAATACTAAAAGTGGTAAATGATAAGAGTCTTGTTGTTCGAAAGAAGGACAATAACTCAAAGAGGATCCATGGCAGCTTGAGAAGTAGTGCTCACCCTTGGATCTAAAGTCAACTCCTCTACTCTAGCTGAGGTTGCATCTCATCCTCTAGAACATGGTCAGCACTCAATAAAAGAAGAACACATGGTAGTATCAGTACAAAATACTATATACTGGTACGTATCATAGGCCGACTCAAATTAAAACATGAATATAGTAAAACCATATAACAAGTAAAAGGCACCTTAACACTTAGTACTTAAATCAGTCATCAGATAATCATCTCAAATTCATTTCAACAACAATATCAAGTTCATAGAATTCACTAAGTACCATCATGAAATATAGGGGTTCACTCTCAAGTCATATCACATGGAACTTCTGCCTATCCATCTCTCATCAATATGTCTAGTCTCTTTAGTCTCATTTAGCTCATAACATCAACTCACTATGAACAAACATACAACAATGCAATGCTAAGCAAAAGAGTGTACACACATGTTAAAGAGACTTATTTCTGCCCAACTAGACATGACCTGCATGGGACCCTCGGTGTCCATGTACCATATAGGTATGGTATCTGATCCATAACAACTATATTGACATTAGTATCTATATAACCAGGATCTGAGACCTATTCCTCATAAATATATGCAGTGCCTAAGGCACAATTACACTTAATCATTTCAGTTCACTTGTCACTTTCTGTTCATCTAGCCTATTCATTCAAGTATAATAGGAAAATATATACAATTTAATTATGTCCAAAGACCAATCACAAGTTACATAGTTCACCATATAGTATGTAATAAAATGAGTCTTAACTCCAATTAAAATTGTAACCTACCTCGAGTGAAGAAATACCACCCACAAGCTAACTCATAAGTGCCTTGTGTTTCCTTAACTCTCCGAAATGCTCAAGGTCTATAAACAATAACTATATTAGAGTAATTAGTCATTTACTCTTTATTTGAGGCCTTGAGAATTTAACCCATCAATTCTACCCTTAAACAAGATTTTTAGCATTCTCCAAAGGTTAATTAATTAATAATTATGCTCGTAGCATTCATAGAACCAGTACCCAAAGGGTGTTCTAACCAAGTTCATCCTTTTTGCCATTTTTATGACTAAAGGTTTCACCTTTATGGAACCCAAGGTTTTCCATTAGTCTTAATCATGCTAAAAATAATTAATTTCATGCTAGGAGTCAAAAATATACATTCTAGGATCAATTCTAGGTGAAGTTACACCTACCCGTAAGGCTCTTCCCCAAGTTCATGTTTCTAGGGCTCTATTTCAAGAATTTCTACCATTAATCTCTACTTAAAGGTCTCACAAAGATTAATAATCAATGAACAAAGAGGTTTACAGATTACTTACCTCAAATGATGAAGAATGTGCTAGTTTTCTTAGAAAAAACTGCTTCTTAGAGCTCTAAAATGAAGTTGGAGTTGTGAGGAATTAACTCAAAAAAACATACTAAGTACAAGTATTCTGCCTGATTCCTCATTGCGACAGATAATTTCTCATCGCAATGAGTCATCATGATGAGGATCGGCTTGCCGCTATAAAGTGTCCCTTCATCATGACAAACACCAATTTCTAGAACATCATTTTCTTACTCCAGGCCCTCATTTCATAATACACTTTATTTTATATACATCAAAAATTATTTCCAATGCGGCATCTATCATATCTGGAGTTCTATGAACTCGAATTCAGTCCCCAAAACCTCCTACGGGATCCTACAACAGTTAACTATCCATAAAAGGACTTTTAACTACTATTCTATGAACCACGAGACCCCAATTGTCTTTAAGGCATATAACACTCTATTTTCGTTAAAACTCACGCTAGCCTGAGTTTTTAACAACTTTCATCCTAGGGACTTATAAATCATTTCTTTCTATTCTTAAAGAGAATGGTCATTTTATTAACAAGAGTGATTCTAAGCTAGTTGGGAATGGTGCTTATTAGAGATATCCTTGGGGGAGAATTGTGTTCAATCCATTACTAAAGTCAATGCAGAATAAGCGGACGCACACTAAACAAATGTACATGATTGGGGTTCTTATAATTCTCAAGAATGGAAAGACAAGAAATTAAAGAAAATAAGTAAAGGTTAGAAGATAAACACAAAACTTGAAGTTGAAACTAACAACATTTAGGGGGCGAAAATCCTAATCACCTTTAATAACATTCAAGAAAGCACCTAATGTATTCTAGAATCCTCAAGATATAGAACAATCTTGCCTTAGAAAATAATGAAAAGATCATTAAGCTAATAACTAAGTGCTTATAACTAATATTCATCAAGTCTACTGTCACAACTCGATTTCTCGGTCATGATGGCACCTACAACCCCCTGATAGGCAAACCAATCCCCATAGCCCGGAACGGTTAGTAATGGGCTACTATCTAATAATTTAGCAGAAGAACAAACTAAATAAGCTGAAACAAGGGAAATAAGCTAAAGAAAGTAGATACAGGAATATATATACATATACAAAAGCTAAACCAAAACTCCAAAATTTGGTATCATAGTATAGAGACAAAACTACATATAAGGAGTACAAAGGATCCAAAATAATATATACAGATGTCTCCGAGTAGTAATGGAATACATGATATAAAAGATAACTAAAAGCTAAGCTCTGGTCGCTAAGAGCTCACCCTCAGTCTAAAGTATCTCAAAAACAGCTCCTCGCATGAGTATCCAATGAGCTAATAGCGATAGCCCACACTAGGATCTGCACTAGAAGATGCAGAGTATAGTATGAGCACCAATTGCAAAGCAACTGGTACCCAGTAGGCATCATAGGCCGACGAGGTATATATAAGATAAAAGAGAAGTAATAAGAAGAACAGAAAATAACTAGTCACAGAAGGCAACGAAGAAGTACACGAAAGCTAGCACAAAAGGAATACAAGAAGGAACAATACATATGCCTAGCTAAAAGAATACACATTACAGGTGAAATAAAGAAACATGTACCCGGGATCCTCGCAACAACAACTATACAAAGAAGAATTTAGAAAACAGGCGGTATACCAGTAACCTTAATGAATAAAGAAGGAGAGGAAGAAAACAGTAAACATGTTTGAATACAATGAACGATAACCCAACTAACCATGCAATCTCAAGTCAAGAATTCAACAACTGGAAGCCCAAGTTTAACCTTAATAATATCCAAAGTCATAAGAACCACAATAGGAACCAATAGAGCAAAATAGTAATAATAAGTCTACCTACAGTCCCAAAAGCGCCCATACACCCAAGGAACACAAATAAGTGAAGACAAACCCTCCGGCATCCCATACTACCAGAGCGTACAATCAACAAACAACAAACAAGAGTAGAACCTCACACAAATGAATGGTATGACATGCCATGCTAAGCCAAGAGTGATAGTAGTACTGTATGTTACCCGCTTTCGGCATCCTATAAGGCCCAGAAGATGGGATCTATGGAAGGTCACACCCGTATACCTTTACTATGTTGTATACCCCCCCTCCAATACTCGTAGCGCGTAGCCCCTAGTCCAGAATGGCAAGGTCCATGGAGGCCCCCGACCAACATACTAGATGCCCCAAAATCTCAAAAATCCCCAAGTAAAGCTGCTTGGAGAGTATCCAGGTCTAAATCAGAAAGTTAAATAGTCCTAACGCACGGCCCCACCGAGTCTAGCATCACCCCAGAAGTTGTAGTAAAACAAATCTAGCGCTCAACCCCGCCGAGTCTAGTGTAAGTGGAAATAATGATAAAACATCCTTTAATTCCCCCTTACCCCAAGAAGATCCATTAAGACGACACCAAACCCTCTTTCAATCATTTTTACTGAAAATGGGCCTCACGGGCCATACAAGGTTTAGAAATTCAGTAATAGTAGACCCGAAGCCAAAACCATAGTAAAATCATAAAGAAAATCCTTTTATATGCATGATAATGGCATGCTCAGTCACAATCAATAGGCCAACGGCTCACAATCAACATATCTGCCCTGCACAGGCTTCAATTGTTCTACAACACAGATAGCCAGCTCTATAATAATAATGATGATGTTCGGGACTCACAGACATCCCCAATTTCCCACCATCTATGTTCTAGAGTCAATATAAGGCCTCACAGGACCACAAGGGTGATAATATCATCTATCGCAGGTACTACAACCATCAAAGAAAGAAAGGAATCAGACATGAATGAAGCGGTCAAGGTCTGTGGTACCAACTAGTAAACCCAACCTAAGGATGCTCATTAGTACAATTTTATTCTATATATGCGAAGTCTAAGGAGTTTAAACTGTAACCTACCTCGGGGCCAAACTGCAAATATGAACTGTCACTCGTGTGTCTTCCCCTTTTGAATAGTCTCGAAAATCTTCCACCATATCAAGAACATAATCTAGATGTCAAGACAAGAAGAACGACACCCATATTGCTATACAAAAAATTACGCTGAAAATCGGGTCAAAAAATGACCCTCGAGGCCCACGCAGTGAAATAGAAAATAAAATTCACAATTATGTCCGCGGTGGATTTAGGAACCCATGCTCAAACTTTGAGCGCAAATGGAGTTCGTTTTGGGGCTCAAAACAGCCCCGAAGTACTACTAATTTGTGAGAACAAAAGTGGAGAATTGTGATTTTCAAGGGTGGGAACGTACCAATTTGGAAGCAAGAATCGATCACGGACTGAAACTACAGCTACAATGAATAATCAAGCTCCCCAACGCAACTTTAACCCAAGAAAAATCAAACTTGTAAAAGCCTCAACCATGGAGGTTTTTGAGCTTGAAGAGAAGAACAAGGCTTGAAGAAGAAGAGGCTTACCAACAATAAAGGAGCGATATTAACGATAATTTGGAGAATTCCCACGAGCCCACACTGTTCTTGAGTAATTAAAGTTGAGAAAAATGAAGTTGAGGTTGAAAGAAGTGAAAGAAATAAGTTTAAAATCGTGAAAAACAAGAATTTAAAAAATGAAATTTGTGGAAATTAATGAAAGTTAACAAGAGATTTTACCTATTCACGAGGCCAAGAAACACACCCGGATCAACAACAATTATTCCTCCAAGTTATGGGTAAGAGCAAGTGAAGATTTGAAGAAATTTGGTGTAAACATGGTGGAGAAAACGAGTTGGAAAGATGAGAGAAAAAGCTGAAAATAAAGCTGCCAACAGCTATTTAAAGCTGGCCTGCAACAGAAAAATTTGCAATTTTCTAAACTTCTACGGGGTATTATGGGCAAATCAAAACCCGATACCCACAGATCAATAGAACTATTTGAGTGGAAATGACATTTTGGACTCAATGGAATCAATAAATTTACCAACGGAGATGGTTTTAAGGAAAAGTGGGGCCCATGCCCAAAACTAACTCGGAACTCAATACCTCAAAACAAGTCTGGAAGCCCCAGGACCTGAACCAAAAGTTTCCCTAGCCCAAAGTCGACATTCTGGAGTTAATAGTGCAGATGGAATTTCCATTCGAGGCCGTCTTCTCTGAATGTTGACCAAAGTCAAACTTTCAAGTTCAACTTGGCTAAAACACAAAAACCCAAACAAAACTAAACTGAAAGCTCCCAAAACCCGACCCAGGGTCCATCTAGACCAAAATCCATGCTCTGGAGCTAACAAAACTATTGGAATTCGATTTCGAGCATGTTTACCAAGAATGTTGACTAAAGTCAACGATATTCTAAGTTAAGGCTCTAAAATAAGCAAACGGCCAAAACGACCAAACAAACGACCAGGACACCGAACCACCGGTTCCAGCAAGTCATAAATGACTTGGGATCTCTACAGAAAAGCTAGAGCAGTACAAAGAAGGTGTAAATACAAAAATGACCGGAAGGGTCATTACATCTACCCTTCCAAAAGAGAAAACAAGGGTATTTATACTAGGTCTAAGAAGTAGTAAACAAAGGAAAAAAATAATCCTAAGCTAGTCCCTTAAATATAATTAGGTCAAAAATAGAAGGAGAATGAGACGGGCACTTCGTGGACACGAACTCTTGAAACTTTTAGCGCTGTTGGATCTGCCTTCCTCCACAAGATAGTTCATAGACACAAACTAAGTTAGTGGACATGAAATCTCTAGTTATTACGCTAGTTCGTCTCCATGATTGTAGTCCATAGAGATGAAGTCCTCCGCTTCTTCATTACTTGTGTCTTCTTATTTTTTGCTTCTTAGCTCTATTACTTGCATGTCCTTACACTCAAGCATAGTGTAGGATGAAGTGGACTTCTCCAAATAATCATATGATATTTTTCACTCAATTATAAGCAATCCCGATGCATGTATCTCCTTATCTTGGCTATGAGTGCAAGGCCTTGAAGGTGTAGGCATAGGCTCAGGGTTATAATTCTCCCCCTCTTGAAATGACTTAATCCTCAAACTTGCTTCAACACCTACATCAAAAGGAAACAAGTCACTAATATTGAAAACATAATGGGCTTGAAATTCACTAGGCTAATCAATTTTGTAGGCATTGTCATTCAAATGTTCAAGGACTTGAAAAGGTCCTTTTGCTCGAAATAAAAGCTTTTTTGGTGGGAAAATCTTTCTTTGCTAAAATGAACCCACACCCAATTATCTACTTTAAAAACTATTATCTTAATTCCTTTGTTTACTCTCGTAGTCGCCTTTTCACTTACCTTCTGAATTTGTCTTCTTTCCTTTTCATGGATATGTTTTAAACTGCTTGAATCTCTTTGTTGCATCTAAGCTTATAAAAATATCTTGATACATAGGGGTTATATCCAAAGGGGTAAGGGTGTTAAATCCATAAACACATACAAAAAGTTTTATACTAATAGAACAACGGCAAGAGCAGTTATAAGCAAACTAAACTAAAAGAAAATTATCCTCCGAAGAACTAATCTTACCCTTAACGGACCAGATTCTCCCTTGTTGACTAATGATGAAGGATATTCAAAATGTGAGAATTTTTTACAAAGGAAAAAAAGTTAAAATTTACCCTTGAACTATGTGAAATGGTCTAGATTTGCCTATGAACTTTGTGAAATAATCCAGATAATTAATCCCTCTCATGCCTTTATCTTTACTATTTTTTTTAATCACCATCTTATCTCTGCTAGAAGATAACCAATTTACAAACATTATGACGCCACCTTGACTGCCTCAAAAATAGTACAAATGATTTAGGAGCTGAATAATGTGTACCTAAGTTTGTTTTATCATTGGGCGTTTGATATGAAAATGTGACATTGCGTTTAATGATAGAGTTATGCCAATGGAGATTCATCAGGGAGGTGAAAATTCAATTTGGTGGTTTAATTGATCATTGTTTAAGTTACATTTAGCCTTATTTGAGACTTAAGGATGGTTAATTTGATCTTGGGAGACAGAGACCTAGCCATTTTAGGTTATGAGTGTGGAAGAAGACGGTATTGTTGCTGCCAAAATAGTGACCATGTTCTTTAAAGTTCAGAGGTAAATATATACCATTACACATAATTCAAAGGATAATTTGATTATTCTCCTTTATAATAAAATGTCCACGTATTGGAAAGACTTCATTGTTAGTCAATAAGGGGGAAAATAGCCCTCTTTGGTAATGACAAGAATATATCTAACCCCAACTATAAACTTAGAAAATATCTAGGCCATTTTGCAAAGTTTAAGGGTAAATTTGAACATTTGACCAATTAGTTTTCATTAATGAAATTTTCATAAACACCAACTAATAGAAACTTAATGATCATCTAGCATGGGTTATCTCTCAAGCTAAAGAAAGGAATTGAAAGGCTAGTATTTTTAGAATGGTGTTTGTTGAATGTACTCATGCAATATGGATGGAGAGAAACCAAAGGGTTTTTTAAGACAGGAACAAACCAGTTGAAGTCATCGCTCAAGAAATAGTTATTGTGTGTAATTTTTGAGCTTCAGACCTCACACAGAAGATTCTATAGAGCTATATTTTCTGAAGAGAGGGAAAGAAGATCGTGAGAACAACAACCTACTTTTTATTCTTTGCTAGAATTGCCTCCATTGGGAGCTTAGTGTTAGTTGATTTCTCTATATCGTATTTTTTTTCTTTAGTTTCTTTGTTTTTCTTCTGAGACAGCCTTGGTGATCAAGTGGTTGTGGCTTTGTAAAGTTACTTTGCTGATAAATAAAATTATTTACTTACTAAAAAAATAAGAATTTAATAAGGTCTCCATACCAACACTTAACCTAATTACAATTTGTACCAATACTTTCTATACCAATTGAATAATCTCGGCATACAAATACAAAAATACAAGTATACAAATACTAATAGAATAATCTCGACATCCAAATATAAATTCGTAAATCTCGGCATATAATACAAATTTGTTAGAGTAATCTCGATATACAAATATAAATTCATAAAATCTCGACATATAAATAAAAATTTATATTATATATTTTATGAAATCTCAATATGCAAATAGAAATACAGTCGTACAAATACAAATATAGTTGAGTGTATCAATAGCTTTAAACCTTCTACTGTGAAATATAATTGAATTAAATTATTGGTATGGAGCATAATAAGGAATGGATATTTGGTACGTTAAGTATTTTTTTCTTTTCATTATTACCCCTTATACTTTCTTTACCAAGCCCAAAATATCATTTCAAGTTTTCAGTTTTGGAAAATGTTCGATACATTTTTACCATTTTTGAAATGAAGTCCTTTCCTTTTAGTTATATGACTTCTAACTTATTACTCCTTTTCCCTAATTTATATATCATACTTCTCTCTTTTGCCTGTCTTGAAATTATAATTCCTTGTTTAGAACTAATTTAATTTTAATTTTTTTTCTTAATGATATTTTTTATTATGGGCTACTCAAATATCTATGGCTTGTTTCATACAACAAGTTTTAAAAACCTTCTTCTTCTTATTCTTCTTCTTTTGCATAAATTTCTTTGCCAATCAAACATCACTACATAAATTAGGACGGAGGAAGTACTATTTATCTTTCACATCTTAAGTTTTAAAATATTTTATTCGTCAATGAATACTTTCTTCAATAATCGAAATTATACTCTAAACCAGACCTATCAATGAGTTTATATGCTACCTTTGGATATATAGGTCTGAAGAACATTTTGTTATATCAAAGACAAATATTGTGTTAGCTAAGTCAACTGCCAACGTCCTATGTATTTTACCAGAATCATAGTGCAATGACTTAAGTTTGTCCAGAATTAATGTTTCAATCTTTACATTTTTACACTATTCCTTGTATATTTATTTTTAGCACTTAAGCAATTGCAAATGTAATGATGACTCAATCAATAATTTATGTCGTTAATTAGTTGAGATCTTAATAACTAGTTTTTGTTGAAAAAATAATAACAGGAATAATATCCACGTTAAATAGCAATAACAAGAAGAAAGTAATAACGACACCAAGTATTTTAACAGGGTAAATGTAATACCCAAATAAAGTAATATAATAACAACACTTATTAAAACTCGATAGTGTCAAGAGCTTACTACACCTTCAAAAGAAACAACACACAACTCACTATAATATTACTTCCACTCTATTATCTCACTGACTACAACGAATCTATGAATTACTCTCTCTACACTCTCTATTGGTCTCTCTATTTTGGTGTGTCTTTAAATTGAAATACATGCCATCTATTTATAGTAAAACTTTCCAAATATTGGGTCAATCAGATTTCACTTTTGCAGTTATAAATTGCTTTGTGATATGAGCTGCAAATGGGGCAAATTGCACAAGTTGTGCCGCCTACTATTTCTCTCTCTTCAACTCTCATTTTTCTTTTTCATTTATTTCTCTTTTCTTTTATTTACTTCTTTTATTATTATTATTATTTGAGCTCTACTAATCCATTTATTTCATTTATTTCTCTTTTCTTTTATTTACTTCTTTCATTTATTTCTTTTTTCTTTTATTTACTTCTTTTATTATTATTATTATTATTTGAGCTCTACTTTAATTTGTAACAAATTGAGCTCCTTCAGTAATCTTCTTAGTCAAATAGCATGACACGTACAAGATGTTACTTCCACATACTTATCTTCACAAGTCGAGAGAGTAACAATAGATTATTTCTTTGAACTCCAAGAAATAATACAATCACCCAAGAAAAACACAAAACTATATGTGCTTTTTCTATCATCAACATCTCTCGCATAATCACTATCACAAAATCCCACAAGATTAAAGTCATTAGAGGGAGAATAAAACAACCAAAGGTCTATCGTACCTTTTAAGTAATAAAGTATATTTTTAGCGACCTTTAAGTGAGTGGAGGTAGGGGCTTTCATAAAGCGACTTACTACTCCAACTGCAAAGAGTATATTTGGCCTCGTACAGGTCAAGTACCTCAGACTTTCCACGAGACTTTTGAACAAAATAGAGTACATTTCTTTCATCATCAAACTTTGACAATTTTATTCCACTTTCCATTGGAGTGTTCACGGGGTAGCAATTGAACATGTTGAACTTCTTCAAAATCTCCTTTGTATAGATTTCTTGAGATATGAAGATGTCTTCCTCTATTTTCTTCAGTTCTAGGCCCAAGTAATATGGCATGAGCCCTATGTACGTCATCCCGAACTCAAGGGACATAGCTTTCTTGAAAGCTTCAAACAAACTTTGGTTATTATCCATTAGATTAAGATCATCAACATAAAGGCAAACAAGTAGAATATCTCTATTAGTGGGAACTTAATGTAAAAATCATATTCATGGATATAACGCGTAAATCCACTATTTTAAAAATTCTTATCAATACAACTATTCCACACCCGTGGAGCTTACTTCAGTCCATATAAAGATTTCTTCAACATCAATACTTTATCTTCGTACTTTTTAATTACAAAGTCCAATGATTTCTCAACATAGACTTCTTTTTCAAGATATCCATTCAAGAATTCCGACTTGACATCTAATTGATGGACTTTTCACTTTATTTGTGCTGCCAAAGGGATCAGTAAATGGATCATCTTCATGCGGGCAACAGGTGCATAGACTTCTTCATAGTAAATGTCATGCCTTTTCTTGTAGCCTTTCCACAAGTCTCACCTTGTATCTCTCCATCTCTCCATGAGCATTCTTCTTCGCCTTGTATACCCATTTTACTCCAATTGCTTGATGACCCTTGAGAAGAGTTGTTAATTCCCAAGTGTTGTTCTTCTCTATTGACTGGATCTCTTCCTTCATGGTCTATCTCCATCTTTTGTTTGTAATAGCTTCATCAATATTCATTGGTTCACTATCAACAAAGAGACAATACAAAAATTAAAATTAGTAACTTCTTTTGTGTCATCATAGAGTTCTTGGATGCTCCTCATCCTCTGCGGCCCTTCACTTGAATTCTCTTGAGAAGAAAGAGATGCAACATTTATTGGTGAAAGAGGTGAGGTTGCATCTTGTGTAGGGGCCACAATCTCCTGATCTTTCTCATCTCCAAAGTATGGAAGAAAACCATATATTTTTTCTTCCCGAGCCTCCCAATTTCATGCGACTTCTCCATCAAATTCAACATCACGACATACCACCACCTTGCTGTTTGTTAGATTATATAATTTGAACCCTATTGAACTCGGATCATATCCAACAAACACATGCTTGACACTTCAATCATCAAGTTTTGATATCTCTTGATGTGGCACATGAGCATAGGCTATGCTCTCAAATATTCTCAAATGCTTGACACTTGGCTTTCTTCTGCTCCATGCTTCTTGAGGGGTTTGGTCTCCTAAATTTCTTATTGGATATTTGTTGCTCAAATAAACCGCACAAGAAATAGCCTCAGCTCAAAATTCTTTTGAAAGATTTTTAGCTTTCAACATACATATAGTCATATTAAGAATTATTCTATTCTTTCTCCCTGCAACTCCATTTTGTTGGGGAGAGTAAGGTACCGTTAGAGGGCGATGAATTTCATGAGACTGACAAAAGTCATTAAATTCTTTTGAAGTGAATTCTCCTCTTCTATCTGACCTTAAGGCTTTTATTTCACACCCGCTCTCATTTTCTACAAGTGCATTAAAATATTTAAAAGCAACAAAAGCTTCTGATTTTTTCTTTAAGAAATACACCCAAGTCTTTCTACTAAAATCGTCAATAAACAGCAAGAAGTATTTACTTTTACCAAAAGAAGGTGGATTGATTGGACCACACACATTGGTGTGTACAAGCTAGAGTGGCTTGATTTCTCTTGACGTGGTATCTTTCAAAAAACTCCTCCTTGCATGTTTTTTGAGAAGATAAGCTTTACACAACTGATTGGGATGGTTTATTGAAGGAACTCCAGGCACCGTGTTCTTTTCTCCCATTCATTTGAGTGCTTTAAAATTCAAATGCCAAAATCACATGTGCCAACACCATGATTTATCTTACTCATTAGCCTTCAAACATTTCGCATCAATAGTCTTAAGATTCAAAGGGAATAACCTAGTTTTGCCATATAAAATTTAGCAATTAAATTGCCACTTTAATCTCTAATCCAAAGATGCATATTTTTTATATAAATATCATATTTTTTTTCAAGAAGTTGGCCCAAACTCAAAATATTGCTTTTCAATTTTAGCACATAGTAAACATCAGTAATTAATTTGTGTCCATCATTTTTACAGGAGATTAGAATCGTACATATACCTTCAATTTGAATCTTTGAGGTATCCCCAAAGGATACATTACCTTTAATCATTTTCTTGATCTCCACAAAATTGTTTTCTTTCCCACATGTCTTTGTGCCCACACATATGATTGCTTGATCCATTATCAAGATACTAAGAACTGCAATCATATGTGTCTTCTTCTTTGAGTTCCATTAATAATGTTAACTCATCTTCTTCTTTGTTGTTGTCAACAAGATTAGCTTTTTCTTCAATATTAATACGACATTTCCAAGAGTAATATCCAAATTTATGGCAATTGTAGCACTCAATTTTAGATTTGTCATACTTTATTTTATTGGTACTTTGATAAGTTCCACTTCCTCTTCTTCCTCGTTGTCCATGACTACGGCCTATAAATGTTTGGTGGCTTCAATCTTCAATTTTGAATTTGTTAACATAACTCCTTTCTCTTCCACGACCGCCACGGCCTCTCTATTATCCATTTTCTCTATAACTCTTTTCACCTCCATAATTGATACATCTAAATTATACCTACTTTTAAAAGCGTAAGCGGTCGCTGTTCAAATATAGAACCCAATCAAGGTTGAGGTCGATCCCACAGGGAATATGGTAGGACCAGGGTCAATTATGTTTACTCGCGCTCTTAGTCATTTATTTCCCTACAAAGGGGGGTTTAAAGCAACAAGTAGTAATAGTAATTCAAATTCAAACAAGTAACAAAGTCACAGTTTTAAGAGTTGTAATCAATAATAGAAGTGACCAGGGTAGTGTTCCCCATGAGATCATAACTTAGTAAGGCATTGTACTTAGTAAACTAGTTTGGTGCTTAGCATGCAATATTGGTAAGTTAGGTTCACCTAGATAGATAAATTTCACCACACGCCTTGGTCCGGTCGTGGGTGTATGCTTTACTAACCCTTACCCTTGATCCCAGATTAGCTATTCTCGGACAAGATCAATCTATTAGATGAGGGTTGGTAGCCTCAAATCTCTATTGTTGAACAACCCTTTTCCCATTTGTTACCTCCTTGGTCCGAAAAGTAAGAATAAGGCGAGTTCTAACATTTGGAACTGTTAAAAAGCAATCAAAGCGAAGGGAAGAATAATACATACATAAACACCGCCCTAGAATTACCAAGTATTTTGCCTACTTTGTTAATCCTTCATGGTTCCCACAACTCTAGTTGTGGATTTAGCTACTCATGGTTGTAAAAAGATAACCATATAGATGAAGAGATCATGATTATGAAATACAATAATAAGTAAAGAAACCTAGAAATCTTGAGTCCTCAAGAACACTTCAATAAATCAAAAACAATCTTTTAATTCTCAAGAACTGTGTTATGATGTCGCACAAAATGTAAATAATTCATAACAATATTGAACAAAGTCGGAACCCCCAAAATAAAACCTAAGAGAAGGTATTTATAGAGAAAAAAGAGGAAATCCTAATTGATATAGGAAAGCTAGACGTGGCACTTCTAACAGGATGCCCCACGGGCCATCGTGGATGCAACGGGCGTCGTGGGTGCCCACTGGGCCTCTTTCATGTTTTGGCTCCAGGCTTCTACCTTGTTTCCATGGGCTACTACGATTAGGCATCATGGGTGCGACGCCCATCCTGGCCATCTCATCAGCTCATAGGCTTGATCTCCAATTTCCACTGGCTCAATCTGACGGGCTCTACGACATCTCATCGTGTCTCTCATGGGCGTCGTAGCATCTCATCAAGTCTTTCCTCTTAGCATCAGTTCCACTTGTATAGTTCGACGGGCCTTGTGATGTCCCATGGATGGATCGATGCCCATCGTGATAGGTCATCAGAGATGGTTTTTTGCCTTTGATTCTCTCTGGTTCATTCCGACGGCTCCTCCTATGGGACATGTTGGATCTCACGCCCGTGGGGCATGACTTTTTTCCCAGAAATCTGCAACTAATTGGCATTTTCATCTTTTCAATACTTTTCCCTATACATGCAACAAACAACATCAAATCCAACAAAATACACTTAAGAACTCCCAAAATCCTTAGTTTTATGCGTCGAAAGTACCGTAAAATCCTGGCACATCAACACCCTCAACTTAGAATGTTTGCTTGTCCTCAAGCAACAAACGTAAACAAAAACTAAAACGATGCTTAAGTAAAAGAAAACTAGAAACTATAGCAGCAACATGATTTAGTTATCTTTTTAATCCACAGAATCAGTACCCACTTCTTAACAGCTCAACAACCAGTGCATTTATTTAAGTTATCAAAAACAACACAAGACAGATCCATGATTGAAAACATTATATTTATGAGCAAGCTAACATACACAGCAGACATTCAAACCAAATAATCAGCAATCGCAGTCTTCTCTAGTGCTCTCACAACAAAGAAGTTTCGATCACATAGAATTGCAATTTAACAAACATGGACTGGGAACACGCTCACTCTCAGAAAGAAGTTAAAGTTGTACATGCATAATACCATAGGCTTTCCGTTATTTTCTCTTCCTTGGTTTTCAAACAATTTGGTTAGGATCACTATAGGACTTTGTTAGGCTTGTATACAGGCTTAGGGACGGGAATTGTAGATTTGGGTAAATAGTGACTATGCCCTCTTTGACACTATAATTACTTCCTATTTTCCACTTTTAAGACCACAATATTTTCCTTCCTGATCCTCCTTTCTTGTTACCTTCTCACTTTAATCAAGCTTCGGGTGTGGCTTTCATTGTATTTTTGCACTTTTTTCAACTTTTCTTTTTCTTTTTCTTTTTCTTTTTCTTTCTTTCTTTTCTTTTTGTAGCACACAAACCACACCCTTTATCTTCCTTTTTAACACTAATCTGATCTTTTGCATACCCAACACTTCCTACTTACCCTTATAATAGCCACCCTCAACTTAGGCTCTTAGCCTGAGTTGAGGTGAACAATGTCTAAGGAGGGACCAGGGCCAAAACAAAGGTTTATAGGAAACAGGGAAGGTGAACAGGCTAACAACAAAAAAGGGTTAACTTTAGGCTCAAATTCAGGGATCAAAGGGAATCAATTTCATTTGGTAGGTCATTTGGCTTAAGTGGACTAATTCAAAAATGGCCTATGATTATTTCCTAACCAAACCATTCTACAACCACAGCAAGACTAACCAGGAAAGTTCTAGATTGGAAAGCATAGCAAGAACAGATTCTAAGCAGCTCACTTCACACATGGCACAGAGTTTTGACTACAGACTAGCTAACTATTAATTCATGCTTTAGCTTAAGCTACTTATCTCAGTTATATATATGCTATCATTTACAGATCCATCAAAGTCAGTCCAAATAACTTATTGCACAAAAATTTGGAGGGGTCTATATTTTTCACAAAAATTTATCCAAAATACGACCATGGCTGCATTCAGTTCCTACTTTACTTCTACAAACACACATCCTATTCTAAACATGCTGGTTCAATAGAAATTAAAATTCCTTAGAAAGAAAACAAGCAAGAAAAACCCAAGGACGTGGATACCATTTAGATACCCTAATGGGTTGCCTCCCATGGAGCACCTGATTTAAAGTCGCGGCATGATTCGAGTGTTTTGGCTACTCAAACTTCGCAAAACACTCTACAAAGAAATAAATGACCCAAATGCCCCCACCCCATCTAAAAAGTTATGCATTATCCCCAATGCACTAAACACAACTAAACAAGGTATACAAGGCATACCTCTGGCGCCTAAGCACGATCATCGGGTGTTGAAGTTAGGACTGCTAGATCGGTGCCCACAATATTATCACCAACAGAGGCTGCCTCCGCAGTCCTCTCAATAGTATCAGCTGCCCGAGGAGCATCCTCAACACTAACTCCCATAATGGGGCCTAAAGACAGTTCCTCAGTAGTGCTGGTAACACCACTAACCGAGCCACCAGTGCCAATGGCATCAACTTCAATTTGGTGCATATCTAGGGACTCTTTTCTTGCTTATGCTTCCTCTTTCTTAGCTCTTTTAGCAGCTTGATCATCCCTCTTATTTTGAGACTTTGGGCTCAATGGGGCTTCATCCTCACGGACATGCTTATCCTTTCTCTTCCTCTTTTTTGGGGGCTCTAAAAGACTGACTAGCGCCTTGTTCTCTTCTGCAGGTTCCTTCTATCAGAGCTCCGGATTAGAATAGTCCCACAGGTCAATTATGGGCTAAAATATAGCCTTAGTCAAGACTACTGGAGCTTTAGCATACAAGGCCGGACCACCCTTTAATTCATCCACATCGACCCTCAGCTCTGCAATCTGCTTCTTCATCTCATTCAACTCAGCAGCCCTCATTTCGTCTAACTTGGTATCGATCCTCTCTTCCAATTTGTCAATCTGGCCATGCACATTAACAAATAGGGTGATGGCTCTTTGTATGGAGGCATCGACTATAGCTTGGAACTACTGAGCAAACTTTTTCATCTGCTCCTGTAAATTAATGGTAGCCTGAACTGTGTTGGCGAAGTTCGCCAAATGGAAGGCATAGATTGAGGTCGGTTCTTCCACTGAAGGTGTAGCAAAAGTAAAAGGAGCTGGTAGGGTGTCTAGGATAGAGATGACAGTCTCGTGAGAAGTCAACACATTAGTACTGCGAGGATGTCTCGACGTTGAAATGACAGTAGCTTCCTCCCTTACCGAGGGAGTCTCCTCATTTAGGCTACCTTTTGGGGATGGTGCAACCATCATATACGGTAGCATCTCTGCAGGAGGCACAAATGCATCATGGATAGTCATTGGTTCAGTTTCCTCAGATGTACTACCCAGACCCAACACTTTGTTATCATCTTTGAAACGCTCTGGGTTATGGCTCCAGATGGCCCGCTTAGCATGATCAATACCTGAATACTTTAGGATGCCCACCTCATCACATATTGCACTCAGGAGACTGGGGAACGGATAGGATGAACTGAGTTTGGTGACTCTGTCTCTGATCTCTTCTGCTATAATCTGGCTTATATTCAGCTTGTATTTAGATAACAAGCTAGCAACCAAAATTGCCTTCTCAAGTGTCAGTTAGTTGTCACCACCCATCGGCATAAGCCGAAAGCACACAATTGCCCACCAGAACTTAGCCTCAAAGGTCAGAGAGGACTTGGTGATCTGTGGCCTGTCCTGATTTAGCCATCTTAGGTTTCCAGTCCTTGTGAGAACCTTAGCTAACCACTTAGTTCGGTTAAGCTCAGTCTTGCACCAGTAGTCATAGTCTAAAGTGCTAGAGGGTGCAACATACTCGGGCCCATACTAAAATCTGTTAATTGTCACTGCCTAGATGTTCACCGGAATGCCTCTCACAGGGATGCTCTCAAAAGCGGGCAAGTCTGATGGTTTCTATCCCTTTCTGCACTGGCTCTCCTAAATAGCCTGATAGTTTCCATATAGCTCCCAGATGATCATTGGTTGATAATCAGGAAGTGGTTGGCTGGTCTATCCCAAGTTGTAGTGGCAGAAATACACCTCAATCTTAGGAAAGTCCTTCAGCTTGAAGGAGTCTATCCTCTATTCTTCCGCAATAGGGCATCTCAGATGTCCCCTTGCTGTCACCTCGAGCCCATAATCAAATATTTTTTGCGACCCTTGACATTCTATCTAGCTTTTTCTCAGAGCCAGACATCCTTTGATGTGAGGACCAATGATATTCTAGGAGCTTTGGGAGTGGGTAGTGTCTTCTCCTTTTCAGCATGGTCACTCTCTGCATCCAAACTGGTTGAACTGGAAGATGATTCTTCCCCCTCTTTAGACTGCGTGACCTCCTTCCTTTTTAGACTAGGAAGGAGATACCATCAACTTCCTCTTAGTCATCCGGACGAGGGGGATGTTGTCTGAGTCGCTCTTCTCGCCCTCTGAATCAGTTCGATCCTTTAGGCCATACCTGACTGCACTATCCTTTGTTTTCCTTGCTCCCCCTCATCATAGTGGAGTAGGCGGTGCCATCTAGTACATGTAGGTAATCAACATTAGCAAACGAAACCAAAAATTGAAAATAGAAAAATTTCAACACTTAGAAAAAATTTACAAAAATTTAGCCTCCCACGGGTGTGGGAGGTCCGATGGCCTGTGGCACAGGGCGTCTAAATGAGGCAGTTAGCTTGTGCAAGAATTTTTTCCTCCCACGACCAAGTGCCACAGGCATGGGAGGTCTGACGTCCCATGGGACAGGGCATCAAAATTAGGCAGTGGCGTTTTTAAGGACAAGTTGTCCTCCTATGGGCTCTTCCCACGGGCGTGGGAGGTCCGACGTCCCATCAGGTGGCCCATGGGATCAAGATATGCACAACTTTTTCTCTCCCTTTTTTTTATTTGCACGATTTCACCTCACCCAAAAAAACAACAATACACAAATTATGAACATTATAGACACCCACAATTTACCCACTCAATATAACCCTAAGTCCCATAATTTTCTCAATGTATGCACACCGACACATGATCATTAGTCAAAGTTCATAACTAGGGTTTGCTAAAAAATATGCAATTATTAAACAAAGGAACCCTTAGTTATTGTTACTAGCATAAAAAAGAATCGAAAGTATCAAGTAGAAATCACTCACTTCTTGATTTTCAATAAACTCTTGAAGGACAATTGTAAAATTTTGATGAAACTTTGCTTAATGTTCTTGTGCTTGTGAGTGTTATATGGGACGTGGGTTGCGTGATTTTTGGGAATTTTGATCGTGGGTTAAGGGAGAGGAATTTAGAGGGAGATGAGTATGTTTTGACCTTAATTTGATTGAGGTCAAACATATACAGATACGGGGAAAGGGGAAAAAGGGTTGCGGGTCAGGTCGAGTTTAGAAATAAAAGAATTTTAAAAATTGTTGACCAGTTGACTGACCCAGATGATGGGCTAAGTGACGCCTGTTGAGCATGTGATGTCCCATCATGAGCACCTTACCTGAGAATCATAATCCCAATTCCCACGCTCGTCGGAAACATGACATCCCATCATGTAAGGGACGTGGGAATAACCCAGTGGCATTTCCTGAATATCTCTTGGCTCCACACCCATTTCCCATGCCCATCTGTCATGACCCAATTTTTCGGTCATGATGGCACCTACAACCCCCGGTAGGTGAACCAATCCCCGTAGCCCAGAACAGTTAGTAATGGGTTACTATCTAGCAAATATGGGAACAAGACAAAAAGAACAGATAAAAGGGATATAAATATATACATATGCGGAAGCTAAACCAAACCCCAAGACCTGGTATCATAGTATAGAGCCAAAACTACATACATGGAGTGCAAACGATCCAAAACAATATATACAGATGTCTCTAAATGGTAATAGAGTACATGAAGCAAAAGATAAACTAAAGCTAAGCTCCGATCGCCAAGAGCTCACCCTCAGTCTGAAGTAGTCTCTAACAGATCTCCAAGCACGAATCACAGCAATCTAACGGCGATGGCCCACGCTAGGATCTGCACCCAAAGATGCAGGGGGGGAAGGGTGAGCACCAAATGCGAAGCATAAGGTACCCAGTAGGTATCATAGGCCGACTGGGCACATATAAGATAAAAGCATAGTAACAGACAGAATAGAAACAAGCAGTCACATAAATCAATGAAAAGTACACAGGAACTAGCCATGAGAGGGAAATCAACAGAACTACATGTGAGGCCAGCAAGCCGAATATATACACCATAGGCATAGGTGAAAGTAAAAATAA